>CVRI01000059.1:2220806-2237110 GCA_900005825.1 Clunio marinus
TCCATCGAGAACGTCCAATCGGGGAATTTTGACATAACTTGAGAAAACTCGGATGCTTTTTCAAATACCGACTCGATTGTTGCTATTGATATGCTGACTGGATTTGATTCATCCGCTCCAAGCGAATTCTGTAATTAAAATTTAATTAAAGTAAAAAAATTAACTAATTCAGTGCAAAAGTTTGCCAATTTTTCTTAAAACTTTAAACACGATTTAATTAATTAATTAAATTATTAGAATAAAACTTTAATTTTTTATTGTAGCAAGTCAAATTCGTCTTCATACTTTGACTAATAAATTATTAAGGAAAGCCTCGAATCGAATATGACTTGACTTGATTCAAATTATTCAAGTTACTTGACTCAATTGGAAAAGTCATGAAAGTTAAGGCCCCGCTCAAAAAGCTTACAAAGTTCAAAAATATTTGTGCAATCAAAGGAACTTCAGGATATAAATTAAAATCAATTTTCACTTACTTCTAAAGTAAAAGACCAAATCCAAGGTTTATCTATTCTTTTCCCATAAGTTATTTTCGAGTATACAAAAGGTTTGGCATTCCATATTAGATTGGAGGTAGGAACGTTTCCAACACTATATGTCCATCCTTTTCCTTTATGAAATTATAAATAAAACACAAAATCATTACAAACATGTTTTATCTCACCTGGAGTCACATAAATCATTGTTAATGTTGTAAGTTGTAGAGAAAATTCTACGTCAATATGTGAACTGTTACGAGAAAATTTGAGAAGTTCAATAGTTGTTGGTTGAAGCGTGGGTGGTTCGTTTCCTTTCAAATATCTTCCGTCAATAAATCGATACAATGGAAAACCGCAATAGGACAACTCTTTGCATTTTGCATCTTCCTTATAATCTGAGAGATCATTTGGATCAAAACTCATTTCCAATGTTCGCAAAGCATTTCTATCGATCGTAGAAAGCAAATAGCCAATGTCAGTATAAGTTTCTTCACCAGAATTGTAGTCAATAACAGTTCGTTTCGAATGAATGACTCTGAATCGTTGAAGTTTAGGATCTGAACGGTTATCGCTGTATGGAAATCCTATTGAAGTTAACGAAATGATTAACGACACTAAGAAAGTTGTGATTATCATCGAATATAAAATTCCTCGATATTGAACGAGAGTTGTGAGTGGTAACTGAAAGTTTATGAATTGAAAAATAAAAAGTTTTAATTGAAGCTTCTCTACTTACAAAATAACTGAGACAAAGAACTGTCCAAAGTGTACAAATCAATGCAATGGTGATGTCGGGATTTGGATAATATGCTTTGCCAGTGATCGGTATGAAAAGTTCCCAAACTTGAATCATCATGTAGCAGAGCCATAAGAAAAGGAAGCTGTGACCTAACAGATGAATGAAAATCCAACTGTGGAATCCTAAAGAGAAGAATTTTGTTAATTAAGAATCTTTTGATTAAATCTCGTATTCAACTTGTTTTGGGAAGAACTTTGCAAGCTCCATAAATGATAATTTGGGTGCCAAATGACACGAAAAGCATCACCATTGTGATGTAAGCGAATCGATATCCCAATGTTGTGATTGCTAAAGTTATCACAGCCCAGAATAAATTAATTCCATTTAAATGGATCATCAAACGTCTTCGTTTGTCTTCCGAAATTTTCTTCTCCGATGAAAACTTTTTCCTGATAAACTGAATCAAAAAATCAACCAATTGATAAGTTGCAAGTTGAACGAGTAACGCTAATGATCCATAAACTCCAATAGAAAGAAAAGTGACGTTGAAGTAACTCATGGTGTTATCAACTGCATTCATAATCATTGCCATCAAGTAACAAGCAACAGCTGATAATGCTGTGCTCAATAATATTGTGAAGAACGAGACAAAAGTTTCAACGACAACCGGAAAAATATTTTTGAGTTTGAGTTCTGTTTGAATCACGAATGGAATGATGACAGCGATTATGCTGATGGCAATGTTCAACCCAATTCCAACTTCCTTCGAATAGGAAATAAAGAAAAGTCCAAGATAATCAAAATAAACAGCGAAAGATCCTTCAGGTGGATCAGCAATCTCATCGCAATTTGCCATCTCTCTTGTTAATGCTAAAATGTTGTCACCGGTATATTGAACTGACTCCATTGTTATGTATTCAATGCTGTCGTATCGCGTATGATATCTCCAACCACCTTCGACGTAAGCAAAATCCAATCCCTGAGTTTCCCCAAAGTCCCTGAAAATTTCAAAATCTGTTGCCGATGGAATGACGCCAGTCTCGAAGAGTTCTTCAGCTACTGCTTGACCAAATGGCCTTGGAACTGATTGACGATATAAACGAATCAACCAATCGTGTTTTGGTCCACTTCTGAAAAGAAGTTCCCTTCCACCACTTCCTGTACTTTCAAGATTAATGTAACCAGTGATATCTTTAGCCCATCGATGTTGGGTGACAAAACCATGGGCAGCTTGTAAGTCTTCTTCTTCTGAACCATTGAATAGAAAAATAATCGAATTTTTCTGCTTGTGGTTGGAATTCGCCAGCACTCTGAAAATTTCAATCATCACGCAGCACATGACGATATCATCAGATGCACCGGGACTTCCAGGAACTGAATCGAAGTGGCAATTCATCATCATTGCATTATCAATCTCTCCTTGAATTCTCACAACAATGTTTTGGAGATTTTCATAAGATGCACTAACAAAGTTGTGACCTGAAACAACTTGAGTGTCAACAATAATTTCATCTTTTAACTTCGAATTATTTCTAATATCATTGAGTGTGTCAAAAATGTAATTAAAAGCCAGAATTTCGTTAGCATCACTACCGACCACTTTTGGACCTGCATAAAAACAAACAAAACATGAGGATTACTCATTGAGTTATTTACAATCATACAGAAATTGATTACCGAAGTCATTGAGAGTTTTTAGATTCATATAAGCGCGTTCAGCAATAAAACGATCTGAATTATTCTCCTGATAAGATAACAAAATTATTGAAAATTAAAATAATTTCAATTAAAATGGAAAAATTATTTCTTTCTCACTTCTTGAATAATTTTAAGTGGCTTAACATCGAGACGATGCAGGAAATAGTTGGATAAGACTCCAAGCCCCACAACAAAAAAGGCAAAGAAGAAACTCGAAATTTCTTGAAGCAACATCTTATACTTCAAACATGTGATTAAATACTGCTCTAGTTAGAGTTATTAACAAGCCACACATTGCAATATTATCTTATCAATAAGTAAGAAACTTTCTTGATTATGGCAATAAAAATTACGAACTCACATCGTTGATAAATAATTGAATTTACAGCTGTTGCTCTTTAATCCTCTGACGTGTTTTTGTTTACGAATACTCGAATGAAAAATGCAAATTATTTAATCAATAAAATAAAATTTATCTGTCGTTAATGTCTATCGAAACTCGAGTTACTTCATGATCACGCAGTGATTCCTCTGGCTTACATTCTCTTCATCATTTATTCTGCTTCATTAAGAGTTCCACCAGGAACTCGAAACAAAAAAATTGAAAGTATTGCAACAAGGACAACGAGAGAATCAGAAACCTTAAGAATTCATTTTTCCTTCCAAAAGATAAAAGTAATTGAGTCTTGAATCTCGTTTAAACTTTCAAGATTTTAAACTAGAGACACCAGTCAATGTTAATGGAGAACTTGAACGTTACGAGTTGCAAATAAAGAAAAATTGAAGGCTTCAATGAGTAAACCAAGGGAAAGTATTTTTAAATTCACTGTAAGTTTAAGTTGAAGGTGAAGTATTGATAAAGAAAAGTTGTTGGTTTCGGTTGAATATGAAAACTGGAAGAAATTGATGGTAAAATGTAAAATTAAAGAAAGACTTGAAAGTTTGAAAATTAAGCGATTTCGACTTTATTTGTTTAGATTGCATCAAATGTTATTCAATCAACATCCGAGACGACAAATGTTACAAAAGAAATTATCACATCCTTGGGAATGTCCGATGAGTCAATTGTTGAAGTTTAATTCGATAAAAATTGTGTCGATTTTCATTCGAATGTAGAAGGTCAAGATCGATTGCGCTCCATTTATTCAACAAACTGAATAAATCGGAAATATTCAACTTGTAGGAATGTAACAAATTGAAAAATATTATTAATTATTAATTACCTATTTCTAAATGTCGCATTAAAATCAACACAACAAAAGTTCAATTATACTATAATCAATGTAAATTTATTTCCCTCAACAACAGAAAAAATTAAATAAAAAATTTTAAAAAGCAAATGAAAACTTCAATTGATTATTATTGTGTAACATGTAAAAAAAATATCCAAATTAAACTTCGGTTGTACTTGAAACGTTGTTTTTCAACTCATCAATGAAATCTGAGAGGATGACATCGAAACCGGTGAGACTAAGGAAGAGTTTAATCATGTAATAGAAGAACAAAGCTTTGCAGAAGCGATCCAAGCAGTACATGCTGTAGATAAATAAAAAAATTAATTAAATTATGTCCCAGAAATGTCAATCATTTGCTTACATTTTCAGTTGGATTCGAGCTTTTGGAAGTGTTGAAAGTGGTTCCTTCAAACAATATTGACGACCACCCAACATTGTGTCACGAAGATAATCATGCTCGCGTTCTTTTGGAATTGTGATCGTGTCCATATAAAATCTGATGAAGATTCAAATTATTAATAATTAATTGCAGTTAATAAAAATATTTTCTTACATTTTCTGATCTTCCGGTTCCATTTGTTTATAAACTGACAAGAATTTGGTGGCATCAAAAACCCACTCACGTGTAGTGAAAAATGTTATCACGTCAAGACCTTGCGAGATCTTCTGTTGAACTCGTCTCATGCTGTTAATTATAAAAAGAAGTGTTTATTAAACTTAAATGCATTAAATTTAATGGCTACTCACAATCGTTTCTGACCAAACAAGAACATTAAACCATCGATGAGATAAGCTGGCCCCCAATGGAACAAAGCGACATTTAATTTATGTGCGAATTTGTTGGTTGTAATGTCACCACCTGGATACCATAAGCCAGCTTCGAATGGATACAATTCATTCATCTTTCGACCTTCCATAAGAACCTCGCCCCAAGGTCGTTTTGACCCGGGATTACAAGTGACGTTAAACACGGGAATTTCCTTTGACCTGACAAAAAAAAGTTTAATAAAATCAGAAGATATGTTACCAAGGTCAACTTACTTTTCCTTCTGTGTCGAGACGTTCATTGCAATGCCGATGAGTCCATTGATAGCAAAATCAACTGGAATACATTCACCACAATATTCACCATTACACAAAAGTGTTCTCAAGACTCCCTTGGCTGCAGCAATCATAATTCCAACTGGCCCATTCAAATTGTCAACCCATCCTGGGAGTGGTTCTTCGAACGCTGGTGTGACTGATGAATTTGTTTAAAAATAAAGACAAGAGAGGTTTCACGTTCAACATTTGTTTGCTTTTTTGTGTTTTTTGGAAATATTCAAACAAACTCACCAATTGATGGTCGAACAATGCACACTGGAAGTGAATTGTATTCCCTTTCGACGAGAATCTCTGCTAATCTTTTGGTGTAAGTGTAAGTGTTGGGATGAGGTCCAAGAAGCTTTGGAGTCATCAATTCTAATGTAGCATCGTCAATCCATTCAGCACATCGCAATAATTGATCTGGATCGTGATGCCAATTGTAAACACGCTCGTAGAGTCTGCCAGTTTCATCACAAGTACAGAATGCTGTTGATAAATGAACCATGAGAATGAGTTTCTTCATCGTTTTACACACATCGATGGCATGTTTTGTTCCTAATAAATTCATTATGACATTTGTCTTAAGTGTTGCTTCAAGTTTCAACGATGCTGCCATGTGAAAGACCTGGAATGGTAAATTAACAATAGAAATTTGTTACATTTTGAGCTTAGCTTTAATGCTTTGTTACACTTACAATTTCTGACTCGTCAACAACCTTCGCAAGTTGTTCGTCACTTAAACCAAAATTTGGATGAGTAATGTCACCAAAAACTGGGACAATCTTTTGTAATATTTCAGGTTTCTCTTCATTGATTCTCTTGAACATCTGATAAATGTAGGAAAACAAAATTAATTATACATGAAATTGAAATCCAATCAATTAAGAAATCTCAAAGCTCAATTTCGTATTAAAGATTTAATTCCAAATCTCTTATTAAAAATACTTTTAATCCTTTAAGTCTTGTGAAAGATTTTAAGAGAATTGAAGTAAAATAAACAAGTTAAGGTCATGTGTCGTGAAACATATTTTTGTAGCGATTTTATTGATATCTTTCGGGTTAATGAAGCTTCAGTAAACTTTTTCTTACTCTACAAACATGAAAATTTATTTATTTACACTATAAGAAAGAAATTTAATAACATTAAGCTTGTCACATGTAATCGAATTTCATAAATCATTACGGTGTGTTAAAATACAATTTTAGATGAAGTAAGATGACAGCGGAGTTTCGCAGCTATAAACATTAAGAGATAATTATGATTGAATTGGAAAAATTATGAACGATCATTTAATAAAAAGAGATTTTATTTTCAATGTCATCAATTGATGCAAGAGTTGCTTGTAAGTATTTTAGTTTCAAGGCTCAACTATCGTAAAGAAAATTGAAATGTTTTGCTTTGAAAGTCTTGAAATCTTCAAACAAACATTAAAGTTTTTTACAAATTTGCGTACCCAACTCATAGATAGATTTACGCGCAGGTTGTTGATTTAAAGTTATACGAATATGTTTGGACATCGTCATGATGCTAAGTTGTTTTGCAAATTATCGAAGATTCATTTTGAATCTATTTTCGTCTTCAACAAAATGTTAACGTTACTTTAAGGTTTACAATAAAATTTCAAGGTTAATCGAACTTTAAACTTTTAATTAATTTTTGGGGGATTTCCCAACTTGAAAAGTTTCAAATTTATTTCTTTAGGATGTCGAAAGAAAACGACGAGTAATAAGCGTTGTCATGAAATGCGAGTTAGCCATACCACTTTAAGGTAAACGCAACTGAACAAAAAAAAGGCGCTTACTTTGTACCTAGAAATTTTAATTTCTGTTCAACACAAAGCCTTGCGATCAAGGTCAAATAATAAAAACTAAAATTTCATGCACAGCTTCAGTTTAAAAAGAGCGAGAAAAAAGAGCATCGTAAGGTAATTTAACTACCGAAAATCATGTGCAAGTGGTCTCTTCACCTTCATTAACACTTCAAATCACGTGAAATGGCTGAGTTACGTGAGATTCAATCTAATGTACTTAAGACGATGTGTGTTGAAATTTTCATCTCGAGTTTTAATCATTTGAATATGTACAAAGATTGTGAATTTCATAACAAATTAGATATTTGGGAAATTACACAAATCATGCGCAATGTCAGAGACTTTGATTAACGAAAAATTTAGTTAATTGCCGATTTCTCTTTTTTAATGATTGTTTCATCTTTCAGCAACAGAAGATAATTGAACAAAAAGTTTAACTCACCGGAAGCGTTGAAAATTCCTGGACTCTTTGTGCAGCTGACTTTCCGCGCTTTGGTCTGACGAGAATTAAAATTTGTTTGACATCAGAACATGAGTAAAGTAACTTTTCAAGTAGGACTTTTCCCATAAATCCAGAAGCACCTGTCACGAAGATTGTTTTGCCTTTGTAGAACTCTTGAACCTTGGTCAGTTTCGCCATGATCTGAAAATCCATTTAAAGCTTTATAATCGCATTACAAATTAACTTTTTTTTTCGCACAAAATTAAACTTATTTTGAATTGTACAATAAAAGCATTACTACTCATCATGGGCTATTTAATTTCTGTTTGCATTTCACACTGTTTGCTTAACAAGATGATGATCTCACATATCTTTTGAGATTGAAACAAATTTAAATGACTTTCGTTCAAATCAGTGCAATTCCAGATTGTTTTTGGTTTCGTTTGATGTTATTTAACGTAACAAAAATTGACATAAAAGTTGCGTATGCATATGTAAAGGCGAAAGGTTGAAAATTAATCAACGACAGACAATTACGGAACAACGAAAATTTAATTCGTTTTTATCCAGATGAATATCAAATGTCTAGAGATTTTCGGTAAAGAAACAAATGAGATTTGTAATGAGCCACGATTATTTACAAATATTTCAGCATGACGGCTTCTGTTAATTTCCAGACAAAATCTTCTTTTTTTGTCTTTGTTGCGTATCTATTGTGAGTAACGAATTTCAAATGAAACAAATTTTGGCAACTTTTTTAATAATGTGAAGTTTAAGCGATGATGAAGCGCACACAAAACACCAAAAAAATCTTTCAGCTGGTAAATTTCAATAACATTTTAATCGCACAAAAGACTTAAGTTACGAAACTTTTTTTTTCTTTTCTCTATTTCAGTTTTGACGAAAATCAATTGCACGTGAAGAAAATGTTTAGTCAAATTTTTTTTCAGTAAAAGTTTCACTCGTTTCTTAATTCGACTCACTTTAATTGTTTCTTATTAATCTCTTCAGACAAAAACCCAAAACTTCCAACTCAAACCTACGTAAAGTACGACAATCGACTGAAGAAATTCTGGATGATGGACCGCTATTTATAAGAAATACGTGAAACCAATGAGAAAAGAGTTGAAAAATGTACTCAACTGAACTGTTGTAAGATGAGAAAATATTTTTGGTGATTTTCTTCAGGTACTTTGTATTAAGGTTGCCAGCTTCAATTTTTATTTCATATTTTAGAAAATTATTCACAACATAAATATTTTACTAATGAAGTTAAGAGTAAATTAATGTTTATACATCTGGCAACACCAATCTCCCAAAAAAAGTTAAACTGTGCTTGTCTCGTAATGATCGCTCTCTTACTTATTCGTCTTTACTTTACTCTTCGAATTTAACCGGCGTAGGTACTTAAGTTTACTTAACGTTGAAGCTTTCGAGAGAATGATAAAGCTTTTAAGAGAAACATTTTTTGGATGCAGACATGAAAGTTAAAATTCTAAGCTTTGACATTTTTGATGACTGAAAGAAAACGAAAAAAGTTCAAAGAAAAAATTAAAATTTAAATAGTTTTATTTGAGATTAAAAACATTTGTCATCTGGTACATTTAAGAATAAGTTAATTAAGCAATCAAGTTAATTAATTTTGTAAAGAAAACTTTTAAAAGCCATCCAGCCATGAATATCCAGAAGGCGGTTGCGAACAAATCAATTACGCGTAATCTAAAATGAAAATTTAATTAGAATTAATTTTTAATTTTGAATAGATAATTCTCACATTCTTAATTGCACACGAGACTTTGGAAGTGTTGATAAAGGTTCTTTCAAGCAAAACATTCGACCTCCGAGTATGCAGTTCTTTAAATAATTTTCATGATCGAATTTCTCAACTTCAGTTGGAAAGATTTGATTCTCGTCAGCTGTTAATCCTTCTCTTAAGAAATCGAATTGTTCCATTCGAAAATCCCATTTTCTCATTGTGAAATATTGAAGCATATTCATTCCCATACTAATCTTCTTCTGAATTTTAACGAGGCTAAATACGAACGAAAATTATTTCTAATTTTTCACATCTCTCAAAAAATGACAAAACATTTTTATAATTACTTACAATCGCTTCCTACCAGTCAACGCGCAAAAGAAATCAACAACTGGAATGCATGATAAAAGAATTCGATTTTAAAATTAAATGTATAAAATGTGATGATAAATTACCATAAGCTGGAAGCCATTGAGTGAATATCACCCTGAAGTAATGAACGAATTTATTTGTCGTAATGTCCCCGCCTGTGAATGAAAGTTAAGTCAATGTCACAATTAATGTTGTAAGACTTTTGATTTATTATCTCTTGCCTGGATACCAAATTCCAATTTCAAAAGGATAATCGAGGAAAATTCTTCGCCCTTCAGCCAGCAGTTGTGCCCATGTGTGTCGATATCTTTCTGGTACTGTTATGTTAAAGACGGGGATCTTCTCTGGTCTGTTCATTTCAAAATGTAATCGTCAATATTTCAAATATTTAAAGAGAACAAAAAAATTATTTACTTCTCTTTCAATATTCCGATTCGTCTAGCAACAAGTAAAAGTCCATTAATAGCATAGTCGACGGGTACAACTTCAGCATGAACTGTACCATCACAAAGCATTGATCGAATGACGCCTTTTCCAGCCCCAAGAATAATCCCCACAGGGCCATTTAAGTTATCTACCCATCCAGGCAACGGCTCGTTGTAAACAGGAACCACTAGATATTTTTTATTAACATTAAAAACAACTTGAAATTGCTAAAAGCGAAACAATTAGGGTTGATGTTCCATTTTGAGACACTTGAAATTTTCACGAAGTTTCTTCAGGCTTAGAAAGTTTTCATAATGAAACTTTCAGGTTTTTAAATAATCAATTTTCGTAAAAAATTCCAATCGACCATCAAGTGGATCACGCATCCTAATTAAATTTATTTTCATTAGCCTTACCGATTGCTGGTCGAACAATGACGAGTGGTAAGTTTGGATATTCATCTCGTACGAGAATTTCAGCTACTCGTTTTGTAAATGTGTAAGTGTTAGGATGAGGTTTAATGATTGAATCTCCTAAAGTGTCCATTGCTGGTTGATCCATCCACTCACAGAAACTTATGAGTTTCTTTGGGTCAACATCCCAATCGTAAACTTGTTCATGTAGCACTTCTTGATCGACACAACAGAATGCAGTTGAGAGATGCAACATAACTTTCAGATTTGGCATTTGTTTAGCCATGTCAATAATGTATTGCACTGATCTAACATTCATTTCAATGGCATTTTTTAACGGCGCTTCAAAGTTCACTGTCGCTGCCATGTGGAAGATGACGTTCGTCTCATCAATGACGCGCTTTAAATCACTCGCGGATAATCCAAAATTAACTGAACAAATATCACCATAAACGGGGACCAATTTATTTAATGATTCTGGTTTCTCTTCCAATAATCGATGAAACAGTGGTAAATTTGAAAACTCTTTAACACGTTCAGGTCCCGATTTTCCACGTTTTTCACGCATTAAAATGAAAATTTGTTTTAAATCTGAACACGAGTAAAGTAACTTTTCAAGTAAAACTTTTCCCATAAATCCCGAAGCACCAGTCACAAAGATGGACTTTTCTTGGAAAAATTCTCTCACTGATTCCATTTTGATTGATAAGACGAACTGACTATGATCACACACAATGCGACTTATCGGCAACAGTTCACAAAATCGAATGAAACAACTGGTGCAAAACTTGAGCCTTTTTATCGAGTTTTCTTGACTCACACGAACACGTTAGAGAATTATTATTCTTGAAAATGTTGTATTTATTACGAATGAAACAAGCGACTACTTAGGAACATCGATTGAAAACAATTAAATTTGTAGTAAGTAGATATATGAATCGCACGCAACACCTTTAAAGCTTGTGAAGATTCATTTCTCTCTGTATTTGTTCAGGTTTGCACATTTTAAATTACTAAAATTAAACATTTTTAATGTTTTACATCTTTAGCTGAAACATTGAAACCATTAGACTCAAGATCACTTCCGATTTAATAATATGATTCAAATACAAAAAAATATCTTTGAAGGGCTAAATTAGCCCTGATGCCAACTACTGCGTGCGTATGAAGCAATTTCGATACTAATTAATGGAATTACTTCATGACCTATAAAGCAATCATAAAACCTCTGAAACTTTGTTTTCTTAGTGGTAAAGTAATTAATTTTTCATTTGTTTAAAATTTGTTTTAGATTGAATATCAAAAATGCTTCAAGTGATTTTTTAAGAGATAATTTTTTGAAGCACTTTTTAAAGTCCACTTAAATATTTCATTTATTTTTGTCTTAAAGCATTAAAGTATTTGAAGCTAACACAACATGATACAAGTCTTTTGTTTTTCAAGGTAAAAGTTCAACGGAGATTTGTTGACGTAGGAACCACAAAAATTGTACTGTATGAGTTTGATTGTAGCTGTAGCGGCTACTCAAAACTTGATCTCAACAAATGAAACAATAATTACACATCATGATGTAATTAATTATTTTTCTCACTCTTTGAAATTCTTTATTGCCACCTTTTATAAATGATAACAAAATTAGAATCAATAAAAAGGTTCTCAACTTTTATTGATTTCCAGCCACCAAAGTCCAAAGATATATTTATTGAATCCGATAATCAAAAAAGCAATTAAATTATCTAAGTCAAGATGTTAAATTCTCAGTCGATTCCTTGGCAAAAATCTCATTCAATGTGTCAGTCATTCCCGTCCAATTGAGAAACCATTTGACGATCACATAGCACCAGAAAGCTTTCATCAGAAGATCCAAGAGACGAAGACTGAAAATGATTTTTAAATGTAATTAAATTAAATTTTCTAAATTAAAAAACTTGTAAAAATGTCTAAGCAAATATAAAACGTCGCATTTAAAACGAAAACATTTTAATTGAAGTTCACAATCACGTAAGAGAATTTCCCACACAATTAGATTAATTATCATTAAATAACAATAAGCAACAAGCAACTTACAATTTCAACTGCATTCGAGCTTTTGGAAGCGTCGAAAGTGGTTCTTTCAAACAATATTGACGACCACCAAGAATGCAATTCTTCAAATATTCATTTTCCTCCACTTCTTCCGTGTTCATGTTGAATATTTTTTGTTCTTCCGGCGATAGCTTACGATAAATTTCCTTGAAATTATTCGAACGGAAATCCCATTGACGAGTTGTGAAGAACTGAAGCACGCCAAGTCCAACATAAATTTTCTTCTGAACGCGAATCATAAAACGCGGTTGGAAGAAGATCAACATCAGAAAATCAATTAACAATGCCGGAATCCATTGACAGATGAATAAGGTTGTGTAATGCTTAACAACATTCATTGTAATATTTCCATTTGGATACCACAACCCCGCTGGTGATGTTAAAGAACAAGAAAGAAATAAAAATATTCCGAAAAATAATAAAATTTCATGAAATTCTCGTCATCATACCTTCGAATGGATATTCGTAGTTGATACGTTTTCCCGTATTTAGAACAGTGCCCCAAGTCATTCGCTTCTTTTCGGAACATGTAACATTAAAGACTGGAATATTCCTCGGTCTAAACAGAAATTAAACATTACAAGTTCACTCGATGACAAGATCTGCAAGTTCAAGTTGTTTGCTTACTTTTGTTTCATTGTAGCCACAGTGTAAGCAATTGTGATCAATCCACTAATGGCTTGATCGACTGGTATCACTTCAGATGTGTATTCTGCTTCACACATCATCGATCGCATTACACCCTTGCCGCCTGCAACCATTATGCCAATCGGGCCATTTAATGAGTCAACCCAACCTGGCATTGGCTCTTTGTAAGTTGGCGTAACTAAAAATAATTTCATTTAGAAATTACGCTTTAAATCGATACAAGAACTCACCAATTGATGGTCGAACAATGCAAACTGGCAAGTTTGGAAATTCGTCACGTACAAGAATCTCAGCCAAACGTTTCGTGTAAGTGTAGGTGTTGGGATGAGGTTCGATAATTTTTTGTCCCATAACATTCATCGCTTCTTCGGTCATCCACTCTGCACAACGAATCAAATCCATTGGCTTTTGTGGCCAATCATAAACTTCTTCTTGTAATTCATTCTGATCGCAACTACAGAATGCAGTCGATAAGTGAACAAGTGTCAAAAGTTGTGGCATATTCCGACAAACTTCAATAACATTTTTAGTTCCTGTAAGATTCATTTCAACGTTTGGCTTCAAAGTAGCTTCAAGTTTAAGAGAAGCTGCCAAGTGGAACACCTGCATGATTAAATTATTTGAACAATTCGTTCAATGAATGGAAATGATTATCTTACAATATTTGCAGAAGAGATAACGCGTTCGTATTGTTCATCATTTAAACCCAAACGCTTCAACGTTATGTCACCAAACACTGGAATAAGTTTTTGAAACATTTCAGGCTTCTCATTGCAGATTCTTTGAAACAGCTGAAAATATAAAAAATTATTCAATGTCAAGTTCAAAGTTGGAAATGAATTTTTATTTACCGGAAGCTGCGCGAAGTCTTGGACTCTTTCAAGCCCAGATTTTCCACGTTTTGGTCGCATAAGAATGAAGATTTCCTTGATGTCGGAGCACGAGTACATCAACTTCTCAAGCAGAACCTTCCCCATAAACCCAGACGCGCCAGTTATGAATAATGATTTTCCTTTATAAAACTCCCGTACGGATTCCATGGTGAAACTTTTCTGCAAAAATAAATTGCAATAAAATTACAAATTTCTTACGATTGAATAATATTCATTCAAATTATGTTTTCTGATGAGTTTCTTGAACACTATTGCAATTAACTGCATTAACTTGCGAGTTCCCCAATTACATGAACTTGTTATGTAACAAATAAATATCTGCATGCACAGGTTTTCGAAAAGGTTTTTGAAGAGATCATGAAGCAAAACTTGTTTCACTCAAAAAAATGAAGTTTGTTCACCTCGATTGCAATTTCTTGTTGTTGTTGTTTCATTGACCTCATGAACGAAAATCTTTTTGAGAAAAATTGTTTATTTTAGTCAACCTTGAACCTTATGGTCGAATTATACTTTAAGGAAGAAGAAAAATATTCAGAAGATTAACTTGACTTATGTGTTTACTTAATTATCAATTAATTAAATGTTAATCATCATAAAAAAATGCAGTGAATTTAGTTTATTATTTGCAGCAACAAAAGATGATCCAAAAATTCTTTTTGTGCCAACTTTCACACGAAAATAACTGCACATTTCATTATTGTTTTTACGATATTCTTCTCATTCATTTCTTGAACCCCAAAACAAGACAAAACAAGTTTGTTGTCAATGTTGAGACTGCAAATCGAAAGAAAGAAAAAAATGAGAGATTGCTTTAAGAAATTGCAGAAGACAATTGCACAATCACTGCATCGAAGTATGAAGTTTTGAATTCAGAGGAAGCATGAACATACTCATTAAAGTTAATATTTAGTAACGCATGAATTACTTCAATGAAAGTTTCTCACACATAATGCAATCTATGCAATCATTTATCAATAATTGATTCTTAGATTCATAATGCGAGAAAAAGTTCAAATATTTGTTTTTGTCATCAATTTAATTGATTGGGTAAACATTTAATCTTTTATTTGAGTACACACCTTTTTTTCTTCTTTAAATATCAAAGAAATATTATGAAACTTACTTCAGAATTAAATTTTCTAATCGAATATGATAATTTTTAGAAACTACTTTAACTTCAATGATTTCACTTAGTTGCACAATTAAACTTCAACACTTAATGCTTTTGTAATGCAATTTGCTGCACTCAGCGAAAGATTTACACGTCTTCTCTTGTGCACGTTAACATGTGGAATAAAAACCTTTTCTCAACTGAAAGAAACTTTATAAAAAATCTCTCTTTTTTGCATTCATGTTGGGGATGATTTCGAATGCATCTCATAAGCAAACTTACTCATGTGGAGTAAAACTGCAAGCATAATTATATGAATTTATCTCTTGCAGTCTCTCAAACAAAACACCTTTGATCTCAATGATCTCAATGGTATGAAAGAGTTTTGATTAAAGAAGGAGAATGATGTCAACCTGTATTGCACCTGCAGAAGTAGTGCTAGTTGGATGAATTTACTGTAAAGATCATGAGCAAATTGGTTTAGCTAATTTCTTTACTTCGACGTCTGTAAACGCAAACTAAATTCTATTATCATTTTCTGCAAGTTTAAAAATAAACTTTTAATCTTTTAGATCAAATGATTAAAAAATCAAAATGTGAGTTCAAAGTTTGAAAAATGTTTGTGAAAGCTTCAAAATATTTCAGTCACGATCGACGTCATCAACCATCTTTGAGTCATTCTTGATTAAAAGCTTATCGTTGAGTTATCAACATTTATCAGAAGCTTCGATATCTAAATAAATTTCAAGATAAGCTCAGTCCAAAATCAAAATAAAGCAGAAACGTAAAAAAATTTCGATCAGTTCTTCGAGAGAAATTGAAAAGTTGACAACTAATTTCATTGTGATGATTTCAAGGTAAGATTTTAATCTTTCTTTTATTGAAGGTCAAAACAAACGATTTCTGTTATTTCTCATTAAAGCTCTAAACTATTGCTGATAATACTGTCAGTTGCAATTACACCGATACAATGTGGCACTTGTCGTTTCTTTCTGGACCGAAATTCCATTTATGGATGCGAAATGTCTGATGTCAACGTCACTGAAAGGAATCAAAATTTTGTGATTGGTGGCGAGCATCTTCCTGGATTCTCTCACGCAGACGTCAGGT
>CVRI01000059.1:2239441-2284455 GCA_900005825.1 Clunio marinus
ATGTTTTTCTTTCAGTTCTTCGAGACAAATTAAAAAGCTGACAACAATTTTCATTGCGATGATTTCAAGGTAAGATTTTAATCTTTCTTTTATTGAAGGTCAAAACGATTTCTGTTATTTCTTATCAAAGCTTCAAACTATTGCTGATTATAATATCAGTTGCAATTACACCGACATTATGTGGCACTTGTCGTTTCTTTCTGAACCGAAATTTCAACTATGGATGCGAAATGTATGATGTCAACGTCACTGAAAGGAATCAAAATTTTGTGATTGGTGGCGAACATCTTCCTGGATTCTCTCACGCAGACGTCAGGTGGTTGAACTTTACTAATCCTGGAACATTAAACTTCATCCCGTTAACCATTTTTCAATCATTCGTGAGTATGCGAGAGGCAATTATTGTTGAAGTTGAAGTGAAGGAAATTCAGCGAGAAACTTTTGGAGGATGTAATAATCTCGAAAGGATAAATTTAGATCGAAATTTGATCCAAGAAATTTCTTCGATGACTTTCGGTGGTTGTTTCTCGCTTACTGAAATAAGTTTGAGCAGAAACGCTATCGAAACTATTGAAAATTATGCGTTTAGTGGACCAAGAGCTTTAAGAACTTTGAGTCTTTCAAATAATTTAATTTCAACTTTGCCGGAAAATGCATTTGCTAATTTAACTACATTAAATAGAATTACACTCGAGAACAATCGGATTACTCAGCTACCAGAAAATATTTTCTCAACGTTAACAAGCTTAAATTCTTTGAATTTACATTACAATTTACTTGTCTCTTTACCACCAAGATTGTTTGCTGGTCCACGACTTTTGTTTTCAATTTCTATAAGTAACAATCGACTTGAAAGTTTGAATTTGGGAGCCGATTCCGATCCGCCTGTTGAATTACCTTGGCTGTGGGGTGTTTTCGCTTCAAATAACAACATCAGCAGAATTCATCCTTTTGCTTTCAATAGAAACTCATCAACGCATAAATTAGAAGTTATCGATCTATCACATAATAATCTTAAAGAATTTGCTCCTGGAACATTTCATGGACTTTATTCCCTACGAACGTTGAACTTAAATCACAATCAAATATCTTCATTACCAAACGACACATTTTCCAACTGTGCTTTCGAAGTTTGCAGAGGTGCGTTAGGATTGGAATTGTCTAACAATGAACTGGAAATCATTCATTCGGAATTATTTGTTGAAGCTCCCCATATAGATCGTTTAGATTTAACTTCCAACAGAATTTCAGCAATTGATCGAAACACGTTCAGTGTGTTACGAAGTTTGAGAACCATTTTGTTAGCTGGTAATTTATGCTCTGAAGAAAACTTTTATTCGATAAATGTTAGCAATATGCCACGAGTACTCGAGTCATTAGGAGAATGTTTTCTCAACTATGACAAGCTTACTGGCAATCTGCCTGGCGGATCACCTTATCATAAAACTTCTTTCGTCACAGTTCTTATCACTGCAGTGGTATCAGTTTCATCATTTTTATCTTTCTTCTAAAATATAAAAAGTCATCATCATCATCATCAGATCAAGGACAGGCACCTATAGGCCAATCCTGGCCATATATAGGAACCACCATCAAATGCCGAAGGCATTTGAGGGCAATGGTCATAAGTGGCACGTGAAAATGACAACATTACTTAATTTCATTGAAATTATTTTGTGCTGACTATTCACTACCGACCGTTTTGCATCCACCCAAGGTCTTTTCTAGAAAGTAGCCTTGGGCTGTTTTTACCATCATTTGACGATAGAGTGTTTCATCTTCAACTTCGTTCCGCTAGAGATTCTAAGCCTGAATATAATCTTCATTGTTCGAATTGAATAACAATTCGAGACAAAGAGATATTTCAGCACTATTTTTCATCCCAGCGAAAACTTAGTTAAAGACAAAACTGTTTAAGGGGCGAAGTATCTAAACTTCTGAAAACCTCAGATCTACATGACCACCACCAGTCTCGAACCGGCCGCGCCGTTGGCAACGCGTTCGATACAAAACCGTGGTTTAGTCACTTAGACCAATGAAGCAAATTGCCCCCTTACTTAATCGACTCATGAGAAAATTATTTGAAATTTGACTTTCTTTAGTGTTTCCGTGACGAAGATATGCTTTTATGTAACATGATGGAATTGTTAATAAATGTTGTTGAAGTGAAGCGTTTACGTCACCGNGATTAAAAGCTTATCGTTGACTTATCAACATTTATCAGAAGCTTCGATATCTAAATAAATTTCAAGATAAGCTCAGTCCAAAATCAAAATAAAGCAGAAACATCAAAAAATTTCGATCAGTTCTTCGAGAGAAATTGAAAAGTTGACAACAAATTTCATTGCGATGATTTCAAGGTAAGATTTTAAACTTTTTTTATTAAATGTTCAAAACGATTTTTAATTGTTCTTATCAAAGCTTCAAACTATTGCTGATTATAATATCAGTTGCAATTACACCGACATTATGTGGCACTTGTCGTTTCTTTCTGAACCGAAATTTCAATTATGGATGCGAAATGTCTGATGTCAACGTCACTGAGAGGAATGAAAATTTTGTGATTGGTGGCGAACATCTTCCTGGATTCTCTCACGCAGACGTCAGGTGGTTGAACTTTACTAATCCTGGAACATTAAACTTCATCCCATTAACAATTTTTCAATCGTTCGTGAGTATGCGAGAGGCAATTATTGTTCAAGTTCAAGTGAAGGAAATTCAGCGAGAAACTTTTGGAGGATGTAATAATCTAGAAAGGATAAATTTAAATCGAAATTTAATTCAAGAAATTCCTTCTATGATTTTCAGTGCTTGTTCATCATCATCATCAGAGTAGGGAGTGTACTAACCAGTACACTAAAGCGATTAAGAATATAGGGGTGTTAACATCTTCTTGTTTCGCTCCCTATATCTCGTCCTTTGATGACTGATGTTAAGAAATTTCGACAGCAACTATTTTGCCTTCAATGTTAAATTGTTAATTCCCAGTTCTTTTGCTGAATTATGTGAAGCATAAAGAATGAGACTTGTTTTAATGCCTTAAACAGAATAGGGTTAGTAGCGATTGATTTCGTCAAAAATTGCATATTTGACTTTCAGATGCAGAAAAATATGCAAACGAAACAATTAAATAAAACACTTCTTTAAGAAACTTATAGTTAAATTTAACGTAGTTTCTTAAAGAAGTGTTGAAATTTCATAAATGTGTCGCTAAACTTCGGGAAATTAATGTTTAGCTTTGCACATTTATTTCGCCATAGCAAATGTATTGTTCGTGCTACATTGTACATAAAATTCGACAGTGTAGAAAAATACATTTGTGTAGGTGAAAATGAAAAAGTGTTGGTGGTTTGAACTTTAGTTTGAACCACGAAGTTTTTATTGAACTTCTTTGTTCAATAAAGGTAAACAGAGAGAAAAATAAAAAATAACTTAAAAGAAACACAGCTTGTTTAATTAATTAATATAAATAGAGTCATTACTGTTCAAGATACAAAGAGAATCCAAACATCGCTAATGAATCTGTTCATGCTCAGGTAAATTTGATGGCTTTTCTTATTATTAAATTCGAAAATATTCTACAATAAATTTATTTAAGGCTCGGGAAGCACTCAAAAAGTATCTTCACTACTACGAACGATGGGAAAATCATTCCAAGTCTCTTCAACTTGAACAACAAACATTGGATCGTCTTAAAACTCGAATTAATGAGAAAGTGATGAAAGGATTAAATTCTTCAACTTGGATCGATTGGCAATATTTATTCGTTGCTGCTTCACTTCTCGCCAAATGTCGTTACACATTACAATATACTTATCCATACGCTTATTACATGGAAGCATCATCACGTAAAGATCTATTTGAATATCAACAAGTAAGATTTCTTAACATTATGATTATTGACAATGGATTTATGAAATTTTCTTTCCATAGGCTCAACTTGAAGCCGAAATAGAAAATTTATCATGGAAAATTGAAAGAGTAGAAACTACAGATCGTGATCGAGGTGATATTGAAAATCAAATGGACATCGCAGAAAAACGTCGAATGACTTTGCTCAAAGATTTCTTTCCCACCAATTCCACCAGCAGCTTTTTCTCGTCCACATGAAAATAATACATCACCAGTTAGTCTTAATTGAAGTTTATTATTTTTACTGTTTCGTCTTCTTAAAGTTTAAGAGAAAGAAGATAAAAAATTATATTTAGCACTCGACGAAACAAATTTGTCTATTTCATTATTTGTTTCCGTTATCTAACTAAATATAATTTAATTCGTATCTATAAATATAATTAACTTTTATTCTTCATAGAGTTTAGATGTTACTTTTGAGATATTGTGTGATTTTAATTTTACGAGCAATGCAGATTCGATGCAATTCAATTCAAATTCTAATAAACTAATGAACATTGATGACTGTAAATATTTACATAAACAACATAAATGGATTTGACAAAAAAAAGAGCATGTAGAAAATTTAGTATAATTTAATTTCTTTTATTCCTTAGTTTTCATCAGTAATTGCATCATTTGAGACTTTATTACATTCATCATCATACATTACAATTTAAATTGTTACAAAGCAAAAGTCTCATCGAGTGATTTTAATGTTAAAATGCATTGCTGTGTGAAAAGATGGCATTACTTAGTTTCTATAATAAAAATAAATTGTCACTAAAATATAAAATCATAATTTTGTTGTTTCGATTTCTTCATTGATCCAAGATACGATTTCTCTTGTTAGCCGTGTGAATACTGTTGGCGATCCTTTTTCACAATTCTTAGATCCAAACGATGATAAACCGATTTGAATAGTTTTGTTACTTCGAAAGATCGTCAAAGGTCCACCTGAGTTGTTCAATGATTTTTAACTTTTTTAATTATTTCTTTTTTCTGTAACTTCTTTTATTCGATTACCTGAATCTCCACGACAATTCCCAGAATTAGTTTCAACTGTTGACAAACAAACATGATTTTCAGAAGGAATTAATCCAATTTCAAATGATTTTCCACATTCTTTATTTTGCATCACACGATTTTGTGTGAATCTTAACAGATTTGATGATCCACATGTATCACAATATTGACCATAACCGGAAACTGTTCCAATTTCACCCGCAAATGATTCATCCAAGAGATAACCAGATGGCAACTTAACAGATTGAATAGCATTTGAAAATTTCAGAGGTTCAGGTAAGATAATTAATGCAACGTCAAGATAAGCAACGTGAATGTTAAATTGTGGGTGAACTTTAAAACTTGAGGAATCAACATAATGACGAACAACATCTGTCTCATTAGAAAGCAAATCATTTGTACCAATGATGATGACACCACCATTAGCATTCTTAAGACAATGACCTGCAGTTAAAACAACTTTCATATCAACTATCGATCCACCGCACAATGTGATAGTTTTTGATTTCGTTTTTAAAGTTGATCTCGGAACTCCGTATATTTTTGAAGCTGAATAAATGGTCAATATGTTTTCATTCACTTTATGAACTGCTTCATTTAAATTTTCAGCACTGTATTGTTGATATTTTTGTCTTTTAATTTTCATTTTTAAATTTTCACTTTTATTCCTGCTGTTTGTTTACAAAAAAATGTGAATGACAGTCAGCCAAGAAAAAACTTCATAAAAAAAATGTGGATGACAGTCAGACAAGTAGAAGCTTGTTCAATGTTTTTTTAGCGCGAAATTAAAATTTTTTAAATCTAAATTCGCACGAACAATAGGTTGAAAACCTTGATGTAAAAAATATTAATTTTTTCGCCTATTTCATAATAAAACCAAAAGTTATTTCAGAAATAGACTTATTAGAAGTCATTCAATAACTTTTGGTAAAACTTTAATAAATTAACTAACAATAAAAGAATAAAAAAGCATCTGAAATATGCCTTCATTTTGAACTTTAAACACTGAAATNTTTTTAAATGTCACAACGTTGTGAGTTTTTCTATAATTTGATGTAATTGAACCTTCACAGGTACTAGAAATTCGAATTAAAAATTATTGAAGCATTGAAGCTTTTCACGTTTAAATTTTTGATAAGCGGAAAATAAAAGTTTTGAAAGTGAAATTGTCAATACAGTTTTAAGCTTTTAATGTTTGTTAACTTCATCATCATCAGAGTAGGGAGTGTACTAACCAGTACACTAAAGCGATTAAGAATATAGGGGTGTTAACCCCATCTTGTTTCGCTCCCTGTATCTCGTCCTTTGATGACTGATGTTAAGAAATTTCGACAGAAACTATTTTGCCTTCAATGTTAAATTGTTAATTCCTAGTTCTTTTGCTGATTTATGTGAAGCATAAAGAATGAGAATTGTTTTAATGCCTTAAACAGAATAATTTGATCAGAGATCCCGCAACGCGAAGAACAGGAAGATGGGGGATATTTGGGAATTATTCTACAAATCTTCAGAGATAAAGTTCTCTGAAGATGAGAACACTCACCAGCCATCTCCCTGGTCTCACCGTCAGCTGAAGAAGTCGAAGAAGGTGGAGCGGACACCCGTTCTCATGAAAAGGAGAAGATCCTCCAGATCCACCTCCGTGAGTCCCTCGGCATTTCAGTGCTTGTTTCTTGCTTACTGAAATAAATTTGAGACAAAACGCTATCGAAACAATTGAAAATTATGCCTTTAGTGGACCGAGAGCTTTAAGAGCTTTGAGTCTTTCAAACAACTTAATATCAATATTGCCAGAGAACGCATTCGCTAATTTAAATGTATTAAATAGAATTCATCTCGAGAACAATCGGATTACTCAGCTACTAGAAAATATTTTCTCAACGTTAATAAGCTTAAGTTCTCTAGTTTTGGAAAACAATTTTCTTGTCTCTTTACCGCCAAGAATGTTTACTGGTCCACAATTTTTGACTATACTTTCTTTAAGTAACAATCGTCTTGAAAGTTTAGATTTGGGAGCCGATGCTGATCCGCCTGTTGCATTATTTTCACTTTGGGGTGTTTTCGCTTCAAACAACAACATCAGCAGAATTCATCCTTTTGCTTTCAATGGAAACTCATCATCGTACCAATTAACAGCTATCGATCTATCACATAATAATCTGAAAGAAATTGCTCCTGGAACATTTCATGGACTTTATTACCTACGAACGTTACAATTAAATGATAATCAAATATCTTCATTACCAAACGACACATTTTCCAACTGTGTTTTCGGAGTTTGTAGAGGTGCATTAAGATTGGACTTCTCTAACAATGAACTGGAAATCATTCATTCGGAATTATTTCTCACAACATCCCATATAAATCAATTAAATTTAACTTCCAACAGAATTTCAGCAATTGATCGAAACATGTTCAGTGTGTTACGAAGTTTGAGAACCATATTCTTAGCTGGTAATTTATGCTCTGAAGAAAACTTTGAATGGATATTTGATAGCAATTTGCCAGAAGCACTCGAGTCATTAGAAGAATGTTTTCTCAACTATGACAAACTTACTGGCGGATCACCTCATTTTTATCTTTCTTTTAAAATATAAATCAAAATCAAACGAATTCAATAAAATGAAAAGTATTAAAATTTTAAACATGAAAAGTATTTGATATTTTGATTCAATCGAAAATATTTTTTTTCACATCTTCAATTTTTTGCGTTTTTTTCTCAGTTTGCAATGTTGACATTGGACAAGACATTGGAAATGTTTTCGAATTTATAACGGAAAAAATGTTTTTAAATTTGATACGTTGGGGTAAAGTGAACAGTTTTCATTATGGATATTCAGTAATTTAAAATATTTGCACAAAGACCATAAAAACTACAGATCACAATAAATAAATTCTTCAAAGAATAAATAAGAAAACATATTCAGTGAGAAAACAAAGAATTTTCAAATTTTTATCTAACAACATCAGAAAGTTGTTCCATCATTCACAATTTCCCCCCGAATTTTTTCATAAAAACAACAATAAAGTTCCATTTCGCAGCTGTATTTTGATTTTAAACCATCTAAAACTGTGATAATTAATCAAATATCTTGATTTTACGCAAATAAAGTTTTAAATAAATCAAAAATTGCTTTATAATCAATCAATTCCCAAAAGAAATTGGGATTAAAAAAAATGGAGCAAAAAGAAACTACGACACAACAAAAAAGTCCATCAGCAGAAAATTCTCCAGAAAGTGTCAATAATGCTAAAGATAATAGTCCATTAACACCTTCAGCTAATTGGTGGGGTGGTTGGATATCACAAGCTAAAGAAAAGGTAAAATTTAAATAATCAACAAAAAAAACATTGTTTTAATGTTTTTAAACACATAAATATTGTTTTGTCATTTATCAATAGTCAGCCTCAGTGCTTGAAGCAGTGAAGAATGATTTGAATGAGCTCACGACGGCTGTCACCGATACTTTCAATATTGCCGCAACTGATGATGATGAAGATGGATACGAAAAAGTTTCACCTGAAGCGGAATCAACGCAAGCAAAACCTTCACAACCTAGCACTGTCAACTACATGAAACAAAGCTTAAGTTCATTCTTTGGAAGTGTTACTGATGCTTTGATTCCCCAACTTGATGACGACGACGCATCCGAAGCTGTTCTCATTACATCGGATGACACAATTGTATTATCAGGTTTTGCAAAACATTTGGCTGAGTTACAAAGCAACGACGAAACGTACTTGGAGGAACCCAGTAAAACAGTTGAATATGCGGAAAAGTATCGCATGTGGTTGGAGATTGTTGAGCAGGATCAATTCACTCAACAAAAAGTCGACAAAATGCTTGAATCATCACAGATTCTCAACGAAAAATAGTGAGGAGAATTTTTGTCGTTCAACTTTTTTTGTTAAATCTTTTTTTTTCTTTGATTAATTTATAGCAACAAATTTGTGCCTGACACAGTATCGCATATGAATTTCTTCAAGCGATATTTGTTTAAGAAAGCACTACTGGAAGATGATCTGGCGAATGAAGAGAGAAGGCGTAAGGAAGCTGCTGTTATCGAAAAGCAACCGGAACCAGTCATTGTTGTTGAGCCTCAAGTTGATGTTGTTAAAGATTCCTCTCCTAATAAGAAACCAATAAAAGCTGAAATGAATGGTGAGATTAATTTAACTTTAATTAAATTTTGATTAATTTCAAACTATTTAGATATGAATATTGCTAACTTTGAATTATCTGAAGAAGAACAAGCGAAGCTGCTTGAAGATTATGAACAGGAAATTAAAGAGCGAGAAAAGTCAAAGACAGATATCGTCGAACCACCAAGTGTTCCCAAAACTGCCATGAAAGCATCGAAAAATCCATCCAAGTCAAGTTCTAACGTGCAATCATCCAAGGGTAAGAATAATAAAAATGTAAAATTACAACAACATCAACAACAAAAGTCGACCCAACAGCAAACGACAAAAGGGGGAGAAAAGGCGAAAAAGTCAGCAGAGGAGCTAAAAATTGAAAAAGATCATTTTAAGAAGGAGTCAGAATCGTCAACAAGTGATGAGAGCTGGGAGAAGGAATTTGACATATAAAACAACTTCATCGTGACGGTTTGTCGTTTTGTTTTGCTCTACTTCAATTTTATTTCTTTTCACGTTTAAATAATTAAACGGAATTGTTTCTTTTTTTTATCTTCGGGAATTTATAAGAAATGAAAATTTATTGAAATAAGAATTAAAAATTTCCAGAATATTTTTATCCCCAAGTGACGTTAAGAAAATTTATTTGAAAAATTCTTTTTTTTATACTTTATTGCAATTGCAAGTACTTTTTTTGTAGTCTAAAAATGTTTACTAAAATTCACATTTTAAATTTATTGAATAAATAAAGAAAATGAAATATTTAATTAAGAAATGTTTGGCCTCATTCAAACTTGTTATCACATTTGTATGCTGCTGTAAAAGTCACCATCATCATAATCATTAAGTCAACAAAAACTGTTTTAACAGTTAATGACGATTTAAAAATTGACCCTCATAGTCCGCATTTTGACAACAAATCTCAATCCGTGGAAAAATTCAATTACAAGAATCGAGATTTTCACAGATTTAACACGAAACGATTAATTAATCAATCAATGAACAATATTTAAAATAATTAAATACGAATAAATTGATTACAGTGCTTAATCATCAACAATAATCCCTTGAATTAAAAAGTAATGAATGCATCATTGTAATGAATCACACAAATCATGTATGAACACAAAACAGCTACATGTGCGCATCAACGTACCCAACAGAAAAGGAAATTTAACGCTGGAGAGACGAGTAAACGAGTATAAAAATCGGAGATCTCCATCAAAATTCTCACAGTTTGAATAGCTCAAGCAAGAAAGCAAAAAGCAAATAATAAAGCTTAAGAAATATTAAAAAGTTTTACAAAAAAGAAACAATTAAAAGAAAGAATAAAACAAGAAATTGTTGATTCAAGTTGAAATCATAATTGTTTAAAAGAAGTTAAATAAAAAAAGATTTAAAATGTCTTCAAATGTTCTTAAATTGAAACAACCAATTCAAATGGCTTCAGTGAAAGGTAAGCGAATATTAATCAATTTAATGTCTTTAAGATCGTGAAAATGAAACGTGTTGAAGGAAATTTGATTAAAAATTCAAACGCCGGTATTTAATAAAACCTGAAATATTGCGACTTATTCTTACATTCTGTTCGAGAATATTATCAAAACAAAAATTTTACGAGCCGATGAATGTCAATGAAGTGTGCTCGGTTTTGGATCGTCAGAAATGTTTTTCAAAACATCAAAACAGAAGAAGAAAAAAAATTGTTCTCATTTTGCGTATTATAAATAAAAATATTGCAATAAACAGAATGAAGAAATGTTCTTTTCATATGAACTCAAAACCACGCTTTAGATACGTGAGAGACGGCGCGTTTTCAAATTTTGTTTCATTCAACCTTTCTCTCCCTTTCATATTTATGCTAACGTACAAAAAATAGACATTATGCTCAATCCATCACGTAAGCATTCGCAAGATTTACGACACGGTAGTTCACGTTTCAATATTGTGATGATTCACCGCTTCTTTTGAAATTCCTTTTATCAATTCAGCATTTCTGAACCTTATCAACTAAAGCAAGCTAGACATAAACAATTTAATTTAATTTCCTTATTTTCGTAATGGAAAATAATTACCTATTTTGTAACACAAACTTGTCAAAAAGAATTCTGAAATAGAAACAAATTAAGACACTTGATTAAACACATTTTTCTTCTTTTTTTTCTCTTTAACAGCACGCTCGGTTCAATTGGAATCACTCCAAAGCTTCTTTAACAATAGCCCAGCGTCTTCAAAGATTATGAACTTTAGAAAAAACCTTTACGAACGGGCGATCGGCCAACACGTGTACAAATCTTCATCCGCTCATTCAGACCCGTGCCGGTATGGTGACTTTGAAGTCAAGGGCAGAGCAAGTGACTTTTAGGACAATGGAAACTCAAGATCTTAGAAAATTATAAAATTAGTTTTAAGATCATTCTTAGGTAGCAATTATAGATAGTAATTGCAATTTAATTTTAAAAGCTAATAATGTGAGATGAGTTCGATAAGTCAAAATATTCTCATTAGGAAAAGTTTTCATTCTTTCCTATCTGCATCAACTTAAAACTTAACGAACTCATAATCTGCACATAATAATTTTTCAGTTTTTTCTATGTTAGAAGGTAGACTTAAATTATTCATAATAATGATGTAGTATCTATTAAATGATAAGAACATTAATAAAAAAAGGAAAATAAATGTGTTTACGGAACACAATCTCAATATTTGCTGCTTTGTGATAACTAAACTTTTATTTTGCAGAATTTCCTGAATAGATTGGACGATTATTATACTCCCTTAAACCTTGATTTAAGAATAAAAAAGCAAAAGTATAATTCTCAGTTTTGTTTCTCATATCATTTTTCAAAAAAAAGTGAAGAAAAATCCAGTTTGGTAGTGTGCGTCATCTGAAGGTATGTGAATGTGTTAGTGCATTGTTTTTAGTGTGAAAGAAATAATCTCTTAAATATTTTATTATTTTTTACTGGAAATTATTGGATTTTAATTACAAATCAGCTTTGAAACGAGTAATAAACATGTCAATGTTTGCCAGGGGTGCTTTGAAAACATCATTAGCGTCTTCTTTATCGGCGAATAAAGCGAGTTTAAAGAATTCTCATGGTAAGCGTAACAAACCAGTCACAGCGATCAGCTGTTTGTGTTTTGTTTACATTTTCAAGTTTCGTGAGCATATCACTGACTTGTTATTCAATTGAAATATCAAGCTATCAAATCAGCGATTGTTTTGCATAATTTAATTTCCATGTAACTTGATTCTATTAAAGAAATGGCGACGCTTAATATTTTAAATAAATTAAATTTTCCTCTATCCAAGGTCACGTTCATATCCATTTCAAGAAGAAAAAAATCATAAATTTGCATACAAATGGATAAATAAATGATAATTTCATTGAAAGTTTCATTAACTATAAACAGTAATGCGACTTGGATCGCAATTGATTAACGTCATTGATTGCCCGGTTTCTAAACTGACTCATAGTTCAGACGTAATAGCAGATAATTAATTCAATTAAAATCATTTCCCTGCTTTATCAGTTCAACAACACAACAGTCAAATGGATAGCGATGTTAATAAGCATCGTAAATAATAACAACTCTTTGTCCAATGCTGCTTCTCTAATGACCGACAAATTAAAAGGAAAGTCAAAGACTTCTTGTGCTTTCTAGTCACGATTCAAAACAGATTTTGTTATGAAAAGACTCCGCACGTCAGCCACTCTCAATAGATATTTATTGATCAAATTTTCGAGTGTTAATTATGCTATTTTTGTTAGTTGCGATTACATTTTTTATCTAAATGTGTTACTTTCATCATCAAGATCTCTTTTATCAATTTTCAACTTGATTTACAATCACAACAGAGTGTCATGATCAACAAATAAATCTAATCTTGGTGTGTTGTTCTACTTCTGGCAATCATGAACTGAAGTCGTGTCATTTATTTATTTATTGTATGAATTGCATGTGATGAAAACAAATAATTTATTATTTATTTACAAATCGAAAGATGATTCAATGTCCTAATGAGTCAGTTTAAGATTATAGAAGAGAATTTCCATTAAGAGGTCAGAAAACATACATGTTTGTGAAAGAAAGAAAGAAAAAAGGATTGTTTACAGACAATCAGACGAGACATAATCATGAATGACAATTTTTTGTTATCAATTGAGTTTGATTTCACGATCTTAATTGTTGTCGTTAATTTATAATCACGCGAGTTAATAAATTGTCGTTGCCTTACCTATAAAAGTCTACCTTTGGACCGTGGAATCGAATTTATATGCGCATCATAACAACTACAGAGAATGCCTGATAACCGGCAATTCCAATAAGCTGAGAGAGAGAGTCAACATTTCAAAGTCCAAACTCCAAGATGTTTGTTTTTATGGAAAAAATATTTTTTTATGTTTATTGTCGTGTTATTTAAATTTTAAACGTCTTCATGAAAAATTATTGTAATCGCTCGTTAACGTAGTTTACTTTTATTCACCTTTTTCTGAAACAGTCAGAGGTTTGATGACATCAATTTTAAGACTTCATGATGATCATCCGAACAAGAAATCTGACAAACCTTTAAGTCCTAGAATGGAAGAATTTCAAAAGAAGTTGCGTGCGAAAACTCCGATAGGGAAGCTTGATGAGATCCAAGGAAAGCATCCATATGAAGAGAAGGAACCACTTCCAGCTTTCCCTAACAACACAAATCCTAAAACAGGCGAAATTGGCGGACCTCGTGGACCTGAACCAACAAGATACGGCGATTGGGAGAGAAAAGGTCGAGTCACAGATTTTTAATAAATTTCTAATTGCTTAATTAGTGAAGTTAATGAAAGTGAGTTATCGAAGCATTCTAAACTTATTTTTATGATGATAATTGAAGTGTTAGTCAAATAAATTATGAGATAACAAGCATCATCTCAATATGTTCATAGATTAGAATTAATAACACATTTGGTTTACTTATAAACTGAATGAGTGCTTCTGAACATCAAATAAACAATTTAAACGATAAGATAAACTGACATTTATTTATTTCTGTAAAATCTTCCATTTTATTGTCAAATCCTGACTTTACCTTCACTTAATTTACAACTTTAATTATTTTAAATGAATTTTTATCTAATTCAACTGATTTTCTGAACTTTCTTCATTTGTTGATGACAATGGTGGACTTTCATCTTGACTTGAGTTCATTGCTTTGATGTATTCAGCGTAATTAAGAAAGCCATCTTTGTTGAGATCTGCAAAGTCAAGGAACTCGTCAACAACCACTAAAGTGAAGATATTTAATTAGTTAAAGAAGATAATTTGGAAAGTGTAAGAAAATCTTTTACTTGTTACATGATTCAACTCGTCTTGCATCTCAAAATTGCCATGACGGTGCATCGCTGCTTTAATCATTTCCAGGCCATCGAGATTATCGTTGTTATCAGTGTCGTGAATCTTAAAGTAGTAAAAGCTTTTCTCTTCTTCAGTCATCTCTGCAACATCTTTATGATGAACATGCATTCCTGTTAAATCTTCTTCGATGTGTCTACAAAATACTTTTAATTATTTTAATTCGGAAATCATTTTAAGTTCACTCACTCAGCATCATGACTCAAATGTTCAGTGAATTCTTGTTTTTTTGTTTCTCGCTTCACAATATATTCACCGCGAGGATGATGAGGCCCTCTTTTACCATAAGTTATTCTAATTAATATCAACAGAGTCACAAGAATTATTGAAGATTTCTTTAACATATTAGAAAAACTGAAATAAAAAAACTCTTTAACAAATCGAGAAAGGAAAATAATTTGACACATGCGCATTGGAATGATTTAAATTTCTTGATTATTTTATTAAGAAAAAGGAAGAAAGGACATGAAAAGATTTCAACTTCCATAAGATTCAAAGATTTCGCCAATCATTTCTTGACTTAAACGCCAAAGTTCCTTCGCTAATGTCTCGTTTTGTGAAAGTTTCGAAGGTTGACAAATGTAGCAATTGTTGAAGTAAACTCCAGTCAACCCTGTAAGTTCGGGTGCAGTAGCACAGTAAATTGTGGTGCTGGCAGCTTGTTGTAATGATTTCGTGAAGGGTCGAACGAGAGCGAAGAGAAATCGATAAAACCACCAATTTCTTGGTAAACTTGTTGACACCATGTTGCCTGGATGAAGCACGAAAACGCTGATCCCTCTCGATTGCCATCGTCGTGAAAGTTCATGTGCGAAGAGAACATTGCAAAGTTTGGAATTATTATATTGAATCATGCTCCAATATTTTGAGTACGGTGGACTTAATTGATCTCTTGTCAATCCTGATGTTGGCAACGTTGCGAATCGATGGCTTTCAGATGAAATTACAATAACTCGTGACTCGTGATTTAATCGATCAGCAAGTTGTAATGTGATGTAGAAATGTGATAAATGTGACACTTGGAATGTTGTTTCAATCCCGTCTTGAGTCAGACTATGTGGTAATGCAAAAACGCCAGCGTTAAGAATCAAAAAGTCAATTCGTTTGTATTTCAATTTCACATCTTCACAGAACTTCCGACATGACCGAAGATCAGATAAATCTACACTCATGAAGTGCAGTCTCAGGTCTTTTCGTTCTTTTAATAATTCATCGATTGCTTCATTAGAAGATTTTCGATTACGACAAGCAAATATTATTTCGCATCCATAGAAAGCTAACGATCGGGCAGTTTCAAGACCAATGCCGGAATTGCATCCGGATATTAATGCAACTCTTCCAGTTAAATCTTTTCCATGCAGCACCGAAAACGCTGTTGATGAAGCATCAAAACGTTGTCTAATATGACTTCCTTGTGATTGTTCTTCAACTGCAAAAGCAAGTCTGGGATCGGTGAACGATTGAATATTTTTTTGTGCATTAATAAACAAAATTCGCCCATCATCTTCAACTCTCTTTTCCCAGCCAAAAGGAAGATCTCCGTGTACTCTCTTCATTTTATTTGTTCGTGGGTGTGTCCTACAAAATAATTCATTTCATTTAAAGTAATTCAAAATATTTTAAAAATCTTCTTACCATTGAGTCAATTTCATTGGATGATTTAAATAATAAACATTCCCATCATTTGTCACTCTTTCTTCCCAAGATGGAGGAAGTTCATCTTCACTATCTGTTTCTGGTCCAATATTTATCATTTTGTTCGTTCTTTAATTTATAAAATTTTTTGTTTACTTTTTTAAATGTACAAGTTGTTGTCGAATCTGGCGACAATTTTGGTTTTTTACAGTTTTGAAATTTCAACTGAAATACCGAAATTATCGTCACATTCGATAACAACTTGTACATTTGAATAATTTTCAACCGTTAAAATTTCTTCGTCGTACTTCATGTTAAATCTAACTAATGAAATACACAACATAAATAAACATTTATCTTCAGGCTACAGAATTTAAAAGGCTTCGTTTATATTGTTTGATTATACACACAACCCATGGCATATGAAATTAAAAATCAAGAGAAGCGTATGTGGTGGCTTTATAGAAATTAGAATGTTTGCATAAATACTCAACATAAACCTTTCATGGTAACCAAGGCGAAACAATTGTTTGTTTATGTTGTTCAACTTCTTCACTTTCTTTAAGTTTTCTTTGCTAATTAGAGCAATGGGTGGTAAGGGTAAAAAGAAGAATAAAGGAAAAAAAGCAGCAGCTGCAGGAGACGAAGATGGAGGTGAGAATGGAGAAACAAGTGGATCTACGAAGAAAGGAAAAGGTAAAGGAAAGAAAGGAAAAGCTGGAAAATCATCCAAATTTCAAGGTGACATCTTCAGTGAAGCAGCAATGGAGAACGCTTATTATATTTGTCACAATCTAATGGATGCCTTAAAAGTATATAAAAAAAGAAATTTCTTCTCATTTCCATAATTAACAATCGTCATTACAATTATTATTTTAAGGCTCGCGGCTTCGCTTGGCCTGAATCGCAAAAGAAGAAAAAGAAGGGAAAGAAATAAAGCTGAAAACTCTCACTGGAATTGCGGAACAAAAGTTATGCATATTGAAATTAATTCTTCAAACGCGTCTTAACTTCTTCAGGCACCAGACATTTAAGTAAACAACATGAAGAAAATTATTGTTTCTCTCAAAAAATTCTTTTTACGAGTTTCAAGATTCTTTCCTTTTCTCCTAAATTTCTTGTTTGCTTTGCACCATGCATGATAATTTAATGGCTCATAAATTACAGTTGAAAAATGCAGCGAATGATTTTCTTTCCTCTGACATAAGGAACACACATTCGTCGCAATAAAAAATAAATTATTGCAACTCTCTAGACAGCAAAAGACAATAAAGTTAGGTCTTAGTCTACTTACTTGTGTTTGATTATTTTTCATGTCATTTTTAAATATATTGAGAAATGTTTGTTCATGTATGCTCTTTTTTGCTATTAATTTAAATTTTTGAATGCTACAAAATGAGAAAGAAGAAAATTTTCGTTCTCTGTTGAATATTTAGCAACGAGGTAATTGCGATCTGAAGATATGCCATGTTTGTTTCGTCTATTTATATTTGTTACATCCCTTCAAAGCTTAGATATTTGTTTTTTATCGATTCTTTATCAAAATATAAAAATACGTTTCATATGAAAAGCGTGGGTGTATCCTATAAAATTTCGTATATCTTCAACAATTTTCTGAGAAGTAGAAATCAATTTCCTGTTGTTAATTCTATCGAAATGTGAACAGATGTCAACATCTTTCATTTCTCGGAAACTCCAAAATTATTCAGAGAGTTTATTTATATTTTCAACACCAAAAATTTGCATTTCAATTGGAAAATTGGGTTTCAATCAAAGCAAATATTCAAATCCATCTTTTAAATAGCACAAGTTTAATTGCACTCTCAGTCTTAATTGTTGTTTCCTCAAAGCATGCCTGTCTTTGATTTATTCAATAAGAAGAAGAGAAAGAAAAGTTCTTGAGATTGAATAAGTTTTAGTTTAATTGATTTTAATTAAATTCTCTTCTAATGGAACTCCTACCCAGATGACATTCCATTACGGAAGTTAAATTGTATCAAATTTCCACTTCGATTCTTTTTCAATCACAGTTAAACATTCGTGATGGTGTTGAGACAATTCATTATCAGATATTCAGACAACCGTCAGGTCATGATTAAAATGTGTCACTCAGTGCGTGAAATCTTAGATGAAAAATGATGTTGATGAGAAAAGCTTTTAGCGGAATTAGAAATTGAAAAAAGAAATACTTAACTTTATATTTAAATATTAGTTTTGGAAATTTAGTGAGTAAATAATATTCAATGAAATGTTAATGTGCTCAGGTAAATAAAGCGATCTTTGCCCTGTGATGATTGTACTTAACATTTCTCCATTATGCTTAATGGACTACTAATAAATGTCTTTTATTAAATTAAAAATTTATTTCCCATCATTAGCATAAATATTCGGGTGTAAAAGGAAGAATGTGGTGACATAAAATGTTTAACTGTGAATAATTTCACCGCATGAAATGAAGGAGCGTAGCTTTGAGGATTGAATAATTTAAATTAATGTTTTCAGAATAAATTTAAAAGTTTTTCAGATCCTTTTTCCACCTTCTCCTCAAAAACTCAAAATACTTTATTCTCTTTAATATTTTACTCACGTTGACATTTTTGCCATTTTATTTGTAACTGTCATCATTATGTTTGTACACAGATTAAGTTATTATATCTTTACTTTTCAGGAATTAACGAAGTTAAAAAAATACTGAGAATTGTTTGATTTGAAGGAAATTTTAAAACAGAATAAAATTTGCAATGAATGATAAAAGAAAGATTCTCGAAATTGATATCAAAGACACGCAATGAACAAGCTTTCAAAAGACTAATCATTGACGATATAAAACTCACTCATTCGTTTTCCCAAGTCATGTGTCTCTCGTAATATTCAATGACAAGTTGTGGGTACATAATTTTTGCTTCATCTCGGTGATAATACTGAATTGTTCCATCATCGAGCTTGAAGACAAACATCAATTGACCTTCAGGATATTGTGAACTTTTTTTCTCTGTAAGTCCCATTACTTGAACAACGTCTTGCAAGGCTAAAGTAGAATTTTTCTCTGATGGAAGAGTTGTTGCTTCACTTTTTATATTTAAATTTTGTTTATCAAGCACTGGGTCATTGTTAACTGTTTAAGAAAATTAGTTTAAGCTTAAATGACATACATGGGAATATTGAAAACTTACAAACATCATTTTTCTCTGTTTTTATTGCCACTGAAGAAGAACAATTCTCTGTTCGAAGGGTTATTGCATTACTGCCTAGATTACAGTTTTGATTTACATCTTTTAGGCCACTGTCGACTGTTTAAAGAAACAATTTAAGCTTAAATGACATGGAAGGGTAATATTGAAAACTTACAAATATCCTTTGTTTCTGTTTTTATCGGCACTGAAGAATTCTTCTCTGATTGAATGATTATTGCATTAGTGCCTCCATTTGAATTTGTCTTTACATCTTTTGGTTCACTTTTAACTGATTAAATAAAAAAGTTTATGTTTTTTAATTATGTACAAGAGAAATATTGAGAACTTACAAATATCAACTCCCTCTGTTTTGATTAACTGATCTTCACGTTTTTCAATAATTTTATGACAAAACTTTTGANGAAGAGTTGTTGCTTCACTTTTTATATTTAAATTTTGTTTATCAAGTACTGGGTCATTGTTAACTGTTTAAGAAAACTAGTTTAAGCTTAAATGACATGCAAGGATAATATTGAAAACTTACAAACATCATTTTTCTCTGTTTTTATTGCCACTGAAGAAGAACAATGCTCTGTTGGAAGGGTTGTTGCATTACTGCCTAGATAACAGTTTTGATTTACATCTATTAGGCCACTGTCGACTGTTTAAAGAAACAATTTAAGCTTAAATGACATGCAAGGGTAAAATTGAAAACTTACAAATGTCCTTTGTTTCTGTTTTCATTGGCACTGAAGAAGACTTCTCTGATTGAATGATTATTGCATTACTTCCTCCATTTGAATTCGGCTTTACATCTTTTGGTTCACTTTTAACTGATTAGATAAAAAAGTTTATGCTTAAATTATATACAAGGGTAATAATGAAAACTTACAAATATCAACTCCCTCTGTTTTTATTAACTGATCTTCACGTTTTTCAATAGTTTTATGACAAAACTTTTTAGGATGTTCAGACTGTTGCTTGGCTAAAGATAAAATTAAATTTAACAATTTTTTATTAGGTAATATTTTAATTGTTTTTAATACCTCTTTCACTCTCGAATCTTTCAATCAGACTATCACTGAATATGTTTTCTCTTGGCTCCCAACTATTATGTGCATGTGAATAATTAAGCCATTTTATATAATAGGAAGTTTTTCCATTTTCAACTCTTTTATCAAGAATTTTCTCAACGATATAAATATCATCATAAATTTGAGATTTCTTCTGTCTTTTTGTTTTGTTTTTGGGCATTTTACTTTTCTGTGTTTTCGATTACTTTAATTAAAATGTCTCTAGAGTAATTTCAAATTTATTTGTGTAAAAGTTTTAAAGCGCGTTGTTTCATTTGACGGTTCAATGTAAACATTTGACGGTTCAATTTTTGAACCTATAGGTTCAAAATTTTGTCTAAGAAGTTCATAACGACAAAACTTCAAAACATAAAAATATTGCTTAATTTTGATTAGATAACGAAATCAATTAAATTTTGCATCCTAATGATAAACGCAGATGAAAAATTGGACATTGGTTATTGTGCGAAACGGAAATGGATTTTTAAGCAAATGGAGCAAGTGTTAGTTACAGCTTGAGTCAAAACATGTCAAAAGAAACTCTAGCAAAAATAAAAATATGAAATACTTAACACTCAAATGTAGATTTCCATTGGAATTTCATTCCAAATCATTCATGCTAATGTGTTTCCGAATCTCGATTTCGTCTCAAATGTGAAACAACCATGGGTCATGTTACTAATTATGGGTTTTCTCGTGTGACTTTTTAAACCATCTGCCTCTTAAAAAAGGCATTAAACAAATCAGTTCTAAGGAATTTTCTGAATAAGGGAAGTTAAAAAATCTCACACTTTTTGGAACATTCTCAAATCCCTTAGAATTACAATATTAGGGAAATAAAATGATTTTTTCCGAAATGAAAAGGAAAACTTTTATATATTTTATGCTTAAAATTGACTTTATTAACGCTTTGATAAACTTCATGTCCACTTAAAATTGGAATAAACTTTTTCTTTGTGTTTGAGCATCAAAGTCATGAAATCCACTCAGAAACAAAATCTCTTTGATGTTCCAGAAAAAATTATGTGAGTATCAGGAAGGGAGAAAATGCTGAAATTGAATTTGCAAACAAATCTGAGTGTTTCTGAAATTGTGCAATTTAGTTTTCTTGACTGTATAGACTGTTGTGTTTCCGAAATAAAATTGGTTATATTTCTTCCGAACAAATTTATTTCAATCTAAATTCAATTTATGTCTGTAAATAAAAGGAGTGAGAAATAATTGCAAATGTATCGACGTAGGTACATAACAAAGAAGAGAATAATAATAGACAAATGAAGCTACTCAGACTTTTTTAATTACCAGAGGTTGTTAAGTAAAAGCCGATAATTGTAACTGAAGACTATTCAACTGTCACACCTAGTCGATAAGCTCAACATGTTGAAACAATTAAGAGTTTCACGCCTTTTCTCTTTTGCTTTTCTTCAATTTCGTTAATTGTTCAGGCAAACTAAGCGGATGTCATTTATTTTCGTCCACGTCAGCGAGGAATTTTTTCTCGCTTTTCCTCAATTAAGGAAAACGGAGAGAAGGCAAAGAAATCTTTAAGATTCACCCTCGCGATATTAGCACCATTTATGTCATTTTCTATCTACATGTTTGATCAATCGCGCCGCAACAACGACCCTCAGACAAATTAAAATTCTATTTATTGCATGTCTCCATCGTTTGTGTGAGCATCTATTTAATTTAATTAATTTATCGCTTTTTAGAGGCAACAAAAAATCTTCTGTTTAGGAAAAAAAATATTTTATCGTCGCTATATTTACATTTCTGTGTTTCAACTTTCTGCATTTGTTTATTTAATAATTATTAAACCATCATAAAAATTCTTATGATATGGGGGAAGATGTGACATAATTAATTGGATATTTTTTTTTGGGAGTGAGACTCGACCATATGTTAAAAGATGAAGGCGGTTCGGTTCGGGCTCTTGATTTAAAAAATAAAGAAATGAATATGTTTGAATGTGAGTAATTTGAGATTATTTTTAGGTGACAATGAAAAAGTGAATGTTTTTTTATTCACCATTTCTCGGTTGTAAAAGCTGCTCGTATCTGGATCTGATATATTAAATAAATTATTTCACAACAAATTTAACAAGGCATATGTTCAAAGTATTTATGTTAAAGCATTAGCATTGATCCCTGTTCCTACAGCGTAGAAAATTACTTTTTAATTCTTTCCTTTATTTTAAAAAATTTTCGCAACAAAATTAAACTCACGTAAACTTCTTTCCATACCTTTCTCTATTGAAAACTTCCTGTCAAGATTTTCCATTCTATCAGAGATTAAAACGATATGCGACGTTGAAAAATAATCATAATAACATTTTACTCTCGTTTCGTTCGTTTCCAAACTTTTAACTCTTAATTATTTTATAAACATAAACAAAAGAAATTTTCGTAACTTTCATTCGAAAGGGAAAATTTTGTTTGCTTATTAAATTTATTTATGCTTTGTTGTTCAAAGAAGAATCGTAGCAAATAAGTTTTAAAAGTTTCGTTTTATTTTGAGAGCAGTAAAGAAGCTGCAGTTGTTGGAAATAAATTGTAAAATTAAATTTCCTCATTGCACGGGAGTTGAATTTGCTAACTTCAAAAGGTTAACTTATGAGATGTGATTGCCAACATTAATAGAATTTCCATCAACTTCCATAATGTTATTAAATATTTTTCGAATAACAATGTCTATTAAATTAATGTACATTTAAAATGATGAATATGTCACTTAAACTTCCGCTTGAAATTGCAAAGAAGTCGCTGTCGTCAATTAACTTTTAATTAAATTTCTGTCTTCAAAAATAATTAAACGTGAAATTAAAACTCTGCTCGTCAACCGTTCAACGCAATAAAAAGCAAACATAAAATACAAATTTCCGGCCTATTATTTTGGCAAAACTCGCTGACATGGCGCTACTCCACCTTAAAAAATTAATGATGTTAACAAGATCAATTAATGTTTTAAGAAACGCGGTGGAACACCCATGAGTTTTGAATTACGCGAAGGCGTTCTCGTTAATTTTAATTTTTGTTGACTGTCTGTTTATAAATATTGATCTCATGCTCACATTTGTTGTCAACCGTAAGCGAGGAAACAATTAACAGTGCAAAAATAAATGTAAAATGTTGAGTATCAAAAAGGCAACAAACGAGTAACTTGAAACTTCACTTTGAATATTTAACGCTTAACGACTCAACATTGTGCTTGGTATTCATAATTAATGTTGGCGTACTTTAATGTATTCCCTAACGCCACAAAAAGAGAAGTTAATTGAATTTAATTAAATTCTCTTCTAATGGAACTTCTACCCAGATGACATTCCATTACGGAAGTTAAATTGTATCAAATTTCCACTTCGATTCTTTTTCAATCACAGTTAAGTATTGGTGATGGTGTTGAGACAATTCATTTTCAGACAACCGTCAGGTCATGATTAAAATGTGTCACTCAGTGCGTGAAATCTTGGTATCTCCGTGTGATGATGAAAAATGATGCTGGTGGAAAAAGCTTTTAGTGGAATTAAGAACGAACGATGTAGAGATTGACATTTTAGGTGATCAACTCCTGCCCTAAATATTTAGGTATGTAAGTACCTACTCATGCAATTCAGAAAATACTTTCAACTTTTAAAATGTTGGTTGTTCTTGGAAATCTTTAAGAGATTATCAGTGAATGAGACATTAACAGGAAGCTAATGAAATATCGAATTATCAGTTTACAAGTTTATTTCTTAAACTTCTTCTGAATGTCGCTTCAGTCATAATTAAATATCAATTAAGAACTGGATATATCGTTATGAAAGAAGCGACGACTTCATAGTCAAAACAAGATAATGAAATGTTCGTTACCAATTTTTTTCCATTCATTAATGTCATTAACTGATTTCTTATCTTTACATTTCTTGAAATTTCACTTCAATTCTCATCGTAAATGAAGAGCATTCATTAGCATTCGTAGTTTATTTCTTTGTGATTACGGAGAAAAGTGGATTTGAAATTGTTTCACTAATAAATTGTGAGTTTCAAATTACATCATCAAAAATACAAACTGACTGATCAACTAAAAAATATTTTTTTACGAAACTTGTGACAAATGACAAATGAAAAAAAATGTTTAGAACGTCGCAGTTTTTTGAAGTCGTTTTGCCATTTTCTGCAGTATGTTCGTTAATAACAATACAAAAACTTAGTATTGGAAATATTTTGAAGTAACGAAGGAGCAATTTAGCTACTAATTGAAATTCAAACAATCAAAAGAAAATTGTTAAAGTCTTTATGACATTAAAACCAGTCCAATTCAAACATGCATTCTTTCTTCTATGACTTCTTCGGAAGAAGTTCTTCCTTAGTGGGAAAATAATTCAAAAAAATTTCTGACTTATCATTTAAATCGTGTCCCTTAAAACTTCTTTTTTTATCTCAACCCATTTGTAATTGTGCAAGCTTCCTTGCGATACGAATTTCAAACTCAATGATTAAGATTGTCTAACAGAAAAATTATGATGCAAACGAGTTCGTAAAATGCGATAATTTATGTTGAAGGGAGTTCATTAATATTCTTTTCACAAAAGATGAAAAACTTTCCGCAACGATGAAGTTCCGATTTCGATCATGAGAAGGGGAGAAGTTATAGAAAAACTTTGAGCTATTTTAGCATACGTTTTCAATTGAAGCTTCTCATTAAAAGTTATGATTTTCCCATTTAATTAAAGCCTCTTTCAATGGCTTTTGATCATCATCATCATCATCAATATCATCAAAGCACAAAAGGGGAAGAAAATCTCATTTTTTGAATATTCATTTCCAAGGTTTAATTCTTGAATTTTCTTTAATTCACGTTATGTAAATAAGAAGAAATTTCCCATTGTTGCAGAAGACATCAAAAGTTTGAAATTGGGTTGTCTAAAGGTTTTCTTCTTTTGTTTGCATCTTACAAAGTTTAGACAAAGCCGAAATTATAATTTCATCTCACGAGAAAACGTTTGACGTGATGATGATAAGCTTGTGTTAAATATAAACAAAGACACTAAAACTTGAACCCTCGGGGATTTAATTAAAGAGTTTTCTTTCCAACACTTTTCTATTATTGTTTGACTTACATATATGAAAGCAATTTATCTCAATTAATGATTTCATCTTATAATTATTAATTTATTCTTATTCAACGAACTTCATCATCACATGAGACTTTTGCGAGAATATTTTGAAGATTTTAAGGAATGTGGGAAATGTTTAGAAAGTTTATTTTCAAATATTCATGATGATGTAAGAAAAGCTTAAGGGGGTTAAGGATTAACTTGGGGATTTAAATACCAATTTTGCAATTCACTTATTTAATAACAAAACAAAAGAAAAAGAATTGGGAAAGATGCTTAGCAGTAAGGTTTCTGTTAACATTGATATTAAATTCAGAAATGATAAATAATTCATGTCAAGTTCTAGTCTGCCTGAAATCTTTGAAATATTCTACAACATTGAATAAACAAATTATTTGCTATCTTAAATGTGTAGCTTGTTTTGTAATTTATGTTTGTATAAGGATGATCATTGTATCTTACAACTATCGAATATAAATATAGGCTCATCTTACAAATTATTGGTTTTGAAATCGAAACAATTTTAATTATCTGCATGTTATAAATTTAAACAAGATATGCACATACATAAAAGTATAAAATAAATTTCGTTATATCACAAACAAACTTCCATTTATCAACTCAATCTTGACTAAAATTTATCATCTCCTGACAAAATACAATGGAACGATAAGAGAATTTATCATGTGCTTTTCAATTAAGTTGCTTTTACAAAATATTCATGTTCAATATGTTCACCACATCGTATCTATAATTATCTTTGGGATGCTAAGCTTGATACATATAAAACTTCAGCTATGATCTATAAATCACTTAACGTCGCCAACATTTTTTCCGTGATGAAAATCGACAATGAAAGTCAAGTTCATGAGCGCGAAGAAGATCTGAAGTGATTTATTATCCTTTCATCGGTTGACTAGAATTGAATAATTCTGAAAGCACGAGGACGATTTGTTGGCTTGAGAGCGATAAAAGACATGCCGAAACAAGAACGATTTTATGGGTTTTGTGGTTTTTCAGTATTTTGTTTGGTTGTTTTTGCTTCCCATCTTCCCATTCTTACAGAAGGAAACTAACTTGATATTTACTACATTGAGTATTTTATTAAAAACTATAAATAACACGATTAATTAAGCGAAGAGAAGAGGCATGTGCACATTGTCATGTGTGTACACACAATACAGCCATAATCATTCATTACATGATGTGTACGTAGTAAAACATGTCGTTCTAGTAGCAGATTTATGTTGGTGAGAAATGAAATTAAAGGATGTAAATTAATTACAAGTTGTAACAGCTTTCATGTTAAAGTTTAAGGAAGTTTGTTTGTTGTTCATGATAACACCGCATCATCTTTCATCTGATTCTATTCTTGATAACATTCTTCATTATACCACCGGCTGTGTGAACTTTATAGAAAATATTTAAAAGCAAGAATTTGAACAAGGAATGTTGAACAAAATTTTTTATCTTTCGGGGCATTTTTATTTATGGAGTAGCGAAAATAGGTCGCGTAGCACAAGATAAAGCAATTATAATTACATTTAGTCGGAATTAATTTAGTGCTACTATGCTATTAAACATTTTGTAACATAATGTGTTTCCTTAAAACATTACTAGCTATGTATTCGTGGAAATATCCAAAAAGCTTTAATGTTTAATGATTCACCTCCCAACAGTTCATAAGCAAATGTTTACAACCTGTTATTTATTAATGATTTGTTTTTTCAACTGTTCCATTATGTTGATCCCCATTGTTCAGTTTTGATAGATTTTGGAAGCGATACATGCTAAACAATATGCTTGTGTTCTTTTTTTTCAACAAGCATAAATGTAGTCACAAGACATTTGACCCTCGATAAGGATCAGACGTTCTTTATTATGCTTAATATACCTTGAATCAGAACTCAGACATGACTCAACGATAATGTAGTTTCTTTTACAAATTTTCCACCAAAACATCATCATAATAAACCTGAACAACAAAAAATGTTGTTTGGCAATAACTTCCATGTCGACGTCAGACTGAATTTTCGTCAATGCCATAAATTTAATTTCCCTTCCAACGACTCTTCCAATAGCACCAAGATTGAAAGCCTAAACAAAGGGTGGAAATGAATGAAGTGACATCATCGACGTGATTGTATCTTTAACAACTAAAACGCGTGTTTAATAAATTGAAAATCTCAACTCACAAAATATTAATTTCGAACTTCAACAGCAGGAAATTGGAATAAAATTTCTCTGATCAAGACTTGCATTATTGTGGTTTTATTTCTTCATGTTTATCTCTTGTCTTAAATTTATGAATCTCACTTGCGAATGGAGCTAGAAGAAGGAACATGCAGGTGATGAATCAGATACCATCACAGCAGATCATTTACATGTTTTGAACAAGAACAGAAATAAACAAATCAAATCATTTTTATCAAACAAAATGAAGACAGATGTCGAAGTTGGAAGTTAAATAAAGTCGAATCTCCTTTCTTTATACAAACAGATAAAAAATCATTTTTGTTAATTTCATTTGACAAGCCGTGGACAGTTCAAAGTCTATTAAAGTTATTCAATTACAGTGGAACTTTGATAAGATGTTACTTCGATAAGCCGATAAACCTCGATAAGCTGATATTTTTTGTGTCCCTTGAATCAAATTTATATTGGAACTTACCTCAATAAACCGATAAATCGATAAACCGATGCACCTTGAGCCATCGGCAAATCAAAGTTTCACTGTACTTTTCACAGAATGCTGCACTTGATTGACTTTCACTGTAACTTAAACAGCAATAATCCGATGGTGCTGACAAAATCAAGGTTCAGTTAAATGCGCACATAAATCTCGTGATTGTATTTTATTAAACGTCACTTATTTTCATTAACACTTATTTTCACTGCATTAAAGATTTTATTGATTTTTCTCGCTCTGCAATTATAAGTGAAACATAGATTTACTGTTGACAATTATTAAAAAATGCTTTTTGAGTTATTCCAAAGTTTTATTAAAAATCTTAATTTCTCTGCAATAACATTCGGTTGATATTGAGGCTCAATTAAGAGTTTAATCAAGCTTCTTGTCAACAAGTCATCATTGGAAGTTAATCCAATATCTGTTCGAAGAAGTCACCTGAATCATTAAATACAGAAATTCAATAAAAATTTTCCAATCTCAGAGAAATCATTTCTGATTACCAAAACCATCAAAGTCATCATGGAACCTTCCTCCTTAAAATATTAATTCCAAAAGTTAAATAATTTTCAAGTTTACTTTTAAATACTCAACTTCCTCGACCATTTCTTCCATTATTTCTATTTCCTTGTGCGTTTGCAAGCACTGAAATTTCACAAAACGAAGAACTTACTTCTAATATTCATTTCATTTATCATAAATTTTACCCATTAAAATAAGGCACACAATTGCCAAGATAATTAAAAGTTTCGTCATATCTGAGTTAAATGTTCCAAAATACTGATGAAATTCTGAAAATTGTGATGCCTTTTATATCATTTAAAAGAATGCATCAATTGTTATTCACACTCTTAAATATTAATAAGAATATTTACCCACTTAAGTACATCAAAGTATGAATTAAACTATTCTTTCGCCATCTTACTCTGACATTTTTGCAAACATATTGTTAAAAACTTAAACATTACTAAATGATACAACAATCTAAACTCATTCATTTTCATAAACTACGCACATGATAAAAAGAACAATAAAGTTCAATAGCCGCAATGTCAATAGTGAAATAAGAACAAATGAGTTAGCATCACCTTAGGTCGTCAATTGTGAAGAATTTATCAAAAAAATAAGATTGCGAATTTATGGGTTTCATGTACATTTTTCGATCCGGACCACTTCAACATCGATCCAGAGAAGCCCACTTTGAACAATTTCTCTAACAATATCCTGTGAGAAACTTTATCAAAAGCCTTGCTAAAATCATTATAAACTGCATCAATTTCTCCTCCGTTCTCAATTCATAGTTCTAATGACATGACTAACATAAAGAATTAGGTTTATTGAACAGAAATAAACAAATCACCCAATAAATCAGTACTGACAAAATATTAAGTTACATCATGCACAGTGCCCGCATCTCGATTCTTTACAAAACTTCATCACACAAAAATGTAAAATGTGCAGAGAGTTCACACAATGAGTGCGAAGCCCTTCCAATGAACACGCAAAAAAATAAAACAAGGAGGAAAGCAAGTGAAGAAAGAACGAAATTGAGACTCGACATTGTTCATTCAACTCGTTCGAACTTGGTGATAAATCGTTCAATATTAATTTACATGGCTCGAAGCCAATTTGTTGTACTCAATATGTTGGTTTTAAATTTCAGCCCAAACACGTAAAGTGACAAAAATTTCAAATTTCTTCTGCAACTTTATTAATTGACAAGCAAACGTCGAACGTGTCTCAAAAGCGATTTCGGATATTTCCAACCTGACGCTTCTCGAATCTCGACCGAAATATTATTGGATGGCGTTTCTGATTAGTGTTTGAAATCACACAAAAATTTAAACTCGACTCTCGCTAAAATGGGCTTTCTCCGCATGATTAATGAAAGCAATTTCGTTCGGAGGGACAATTTACCTTAAGATTAATTTTAACTTTTTTATTCCATAAATCTCTAAAATTTCTTTTTGAAAGTCCATCCCAGAGAGTTCACAATAACTCAAATCAAGTTAATTACTGAAAACACCTGAGATAAGTACTGCCACTAGAATAAAGTTTAATAATGCCTCGTAAATATGCTGCCAAGCAGCTAAAGTTTGTTCCTTCACTTTTCAGTTGATTTCTTCCTTGAAATAAATCATGGAAGAGATTTTCTTTGGAAGCAACCTGTTCGCTGTACAATAAAATAAGTAAGAAAGTTTGTAAAGAGTTCGCTGGTCTGGTCTAAGCCTTGATCATAAATAAATCATGTTTGCACAGTTTAGTAACTGAGCACACCACCACATGATGATGTCTTTTGGTTCTCTATTTTCTTCTTCTCACTCCATAGTAAAGTGTTTACTTTGCAAATGATTTATTAGGTTTTCCTTTCGCCTATTTAAGCATTGTTCAGCAAGATAAAGTCGTAATGTTTATTCGCCAAGTGATGAATTATCTGTTTGGTCAGTGGGATAATTGGGGAACTGCTTTTTCCTCGCCTTGAGATTGATTATTCTTCTGACTTTCTCTTAAAGAAGAAAATTAAGTTAACTTAGCAACCCTCCACTGCTAAAGCTTATAAAGTGTGAAAGTCGAAATTACAATTAGATTCTGTAGATTCAAGGTTTCGGTTAAGACAAAAATCTATGAATAAGTAACAGAAACTTTTCCAAAGTTCTTAAACATACCAAAAAACATTAAATGAATAAGAAAACATTGTTACGAAATCCTTGAATCGTCTTCACATAATCTTTTCCCATGAAGAAAACTTTTTATAAGTGCATCGTTTTGGTAAAAGAACTTAATAAACTTCTACGACATTATTAGATAAAGTTTTCATGGTTTATGGCTTGGAGCCAGAAAAACACTAAACATTCATAAACATTCCATTCAGATTCGGGTTTTTATTGATCCTAAGACATTTCTCGTACATGACGAAAGTTGTTGGAGTTGTTCTACGACTACAAACTTCCATCCACCCCATCTACGAAAGCAATAAATGTGTCAACTCGACTGAACATACATGAACAAAGAAGGAGGAAAGAAAAGCAGTAAAGATTAGATGATGACAGAAAATATTAATTTAAGTTCCCTGGAAACAGCAAATTGTTTGCACTTCTCGTAATATTTATGACGGGAATGAAATTGAATTTTGAAGTTGAACCCGGTAAAGAAAGCTGATAAAACCAGAAATATCAATCATCAAGCTGTAAAAGTTCTTTTTATCGACTCCATTATCTTACTTACTTCGACTTCAATTTCCACTTGAGATATTTCTAAAGACTCGAACGCGTTTATTTTCTATCCATCAAGAGATAAGAAGTCAATAATTCATAATTTGACCCAATTTGATTTTCCACTCAAAATATTGTGTCAATATTTATCATAATAATCAAGAATGAATCGTCGAAGCATAAATTTTTAAGTAAAGAAAAATAAAAAACTGTTTTTAAGTAACTGAGCTGAGTAAACAAAATGAAACATCTTTAATTGATATTATGGATCTTTGGCATCTGACGACACTTCTTAATTATTTAAAATGTTTTTTTTGTGATTGTGAGAAAAGTTTCAATTTATGAAATTGTTAAAAGCCCAATTAACATGAAATTTTAATTCAAATGTTTTCCTTTAATATCACCCTAAGGGAAAAGTTCATTGAACATAAGAACTTGTAATTAAAGTACTTTATGATTCAACAAAGAATTCAAATATTTGCTTCGGTACCTACCTAGTTGCATTAGTCAAACAAGTACCTTCATCACAGTGAATCTAATTTACTATGAACAAGGAAGAAGGCAGTCGAAATATTTTTGAAAAATTTAATTTTATTTTTCATGGTGTTTGCACAATGAAGAAGGTAAAATTATTTTGAGAGGGTGTACATATAGACTGTAAATCGCTGTGCAAATTACATCAGGGGTGCTGCTGGAAATTCACTCAATGAAATGATGCAATAATAACAATGAGAGTTTAATGGATCTCTCGATAGTCGAAAGCAGAAGATGCTCTTAGCGTAGGATACCCACAAAAATTTCTTTCTTTTTTTCCGTTTGTTTACTTTCATTGATCGATTTTTCTCTTCGTCTCCATGATGATGACACTCGCCACTTTTCTATGTTTGTCAATGTGACAACGAGATCTTCTATGGGGGTGACATTAAGATGATGATGCGATTTTCACTATAGAAGAAATTTAAGAACCTAACAAGGCAGAAGTGATGGAAATCTTGTGAAAAATTACTCAAATGAAATAATTTATCATAATTAAATTTACTTTCATAAAATCTTCAGCAGAAAATATCCTGCAGCGTGGAATAATTACATTTTTAACATGATTTATATGCATGCACCGAGGAAAATATGCTTCAAAACAATGATAATTATTTAAGGAAAATATGAAAATGAAGATAATTGACGGAAAATATTGTTTAAGTTTCATAAATTAAACTATTCATGTAGAAGGATTTCGTTAACGATATCATGTGGCAATCCAGTGTTGTAACGAAATAAATCCAGTTGCCGGCTTTCTCTCTCGAAAAACCTTACAACAGCATTCTTCTCAGTAAACAAAGCGGACTTTGAAATCATTTTCATTCGTGTTCCACATCTCGGTGAGATCGGAAGCAAAAACATTTTGCTCTTGGATAAAAATATAATCTTAATTTTGTGAATAAAAAGTATCAGGAAGAAAGAATTAAAGTGAATTAGACAACTGTGTGTACAACTCAATTACGGATGATATTAATTGAGAAGTGTTTACAACAAATTTGAGCTCAAAAAGATGAAATAAACAAATGAAGTGAATTTTAATTATATTTATCTAAAGTAATCAAAAAAATAATCAAATTCTATCGTAATCATTGAAGATAACAATAATGTTTATTAATTTATGATCACATAATAAATGAATGTGTAAATATTCAGTGAATAGCGTAATGTTTTAATAAACTTACACAGATTTGTGGATTTACTCGAAAATATTTTGGAACACAACAAAAAATGGACAACTTAAAAACTTTTGGATTATTTTTCATTTTCTCCGTCGTTTCTGCGAGTTATAACTTGTATCTTAACGAGCATGAAACTATGAGACTTCTAGGTAAGTTTAGTTCACGTTAATTAGTTTTGTGTAACGGAATGTAATTTGTAAGCCGGCAGCATTTCCATTGCGGATAGAAGCGCTACGTGTCTCTCATCGATGATTGAGTGAACAACTTGTCATAAAAATCTGTCACAAAATGCTTCATTCGTCATTTCACAAATTCATAATTATTCTTAATTCGGTTTGTCTAACGCTCGCTTTTATGTTCATAACAATATCGAATGAAAAAACTGCCGAGGACTTATGTCGCTGTTATTGTCGATATTTCTTCATTAATCAGCAGTGCTCATAAAATATTTATATTTATAGTGAAAACATTTTCGATTACATTTGAGGCTCAGTAATCAATAACCGCTTTTATGACATAAACTCATAAATTCAATTGCCTTATCCATCAAAATTACAACAGAATAAGTAGTGGAAAAAAACTTTGATATAAATAATATAATAAATGAGTTTTCAGGCTTACGAAAACTAAGTTGAAATTTAACCTTCAATAGCAATCGAGATTTAATTTTAAACTCCAGAGAAATAAACAACTTCAAGACATGAGAAGGAAATAAAGATTTAACATTTGACCCGAAGAATTATTTTCGTATTAAGATTAAATTTTTCTACAAAACAAAATTATGAAAGCAAGTTGGAGAAAAAAATTATTAAAAGATTGATTGCTATCAATTCCTTTGAAATTATCCAAATCTTTTTATTTATATAGAACGTATTTAACTATTTATAAATCCCAAAAAGTCATCTAAATGTTTTCCAATATATTTTATTTTGTTTCTACCAACAAACGACATATGAAAGCAATAAAAATGAAGCAATTTCAAAACAAAAGAATCGAGAGAGAGAAGTTTTAAGAAAAATGTTCTTAAAACTGGTTTGCCAGTAGAACTAAGCCAACAAGACCTGTTTATCTTTCTTCATGCAAGTGTTGGTCCAACATGATTGTCTTGGACTGAAGAACAGAGAAGAGACGTTAACAAGGCGAAGAAGAAAGAAAAGAAGAAAAAAAGGAAGAAAACCTCTTTCGTTTCGTTGCTTTCATATCTTGTTTGCATTTGGTGCCTTGTTATGAACGTAAGCTGCTTCAAACGCGCCAAAAATCTCATAAAGTATGAGATTAATTTGCTTCAGTTATCGCAGTCGTAGAGTAAGAAAATAAAACGCGGGGAGAAACGATGAAATGAACGACGACGAAAATTCAGGTAGCTGTTAGAATGATTACGGTATAATACGAGCTCGAGCTCTTAAGTGATTTCCATTTCGCGATCGTTGAAGGTACAGCGACTTTTCCACTTGAATTTATTGCTTCTCATCTTACTCTCAAAATATTTGCAATTAATTACAGAACAACCCGAAGCGGAAGGAAATTGTGCGGAACAAGAAACATAGCACAGATTTTTATTTTTCCTTCTTCTACTTTCGTTTGTTGTTGTTTCTTCCTTGGGGACTTTCACCGCCACATCGGAAACCTCATGCAAAATTCCAACATATTTTCCATTTTATTTTCGAGGCAAAAGAAATATTTCACGATTTACACGGAATCAAATAAAACAGGAGAAAAAGAGACAAGTTAAGAAGTTTTTGTTCTTGAAATATTGTTTTTCTTCTTGCGCTTTGTAGAACGTCTAAAATGTTGACATTGTTCAGCCGATAAACCTTGTGGGTGGCATTGTGTTGTTATTTTATTTTTCTTTCATTTTTTATTATGCAATTCCCTCAACACAGACGAAAAGCAATGATTTAAACATTATCGTCAACAACAAACGCGTCAAACAAGATGTTTCCAAGATGCAACAGGCTCTGAACGTTACTTTGTTTCATTATTTTGTTTTTCTGCTTAAAATTTATTTTCGTGCTCTACGGGAGCTTGAAAATGATCTCAGTTGGATTCAAGGGAGTGGAGACGTAAAAGAAAAAAAAATATGAAACAAAGACAAAGAATGAAACATGAAAAGAAATTCCATAAGAAAAATACAACAAGCAACAGATTGGTTTTATGTGATAACGCATTGGACACGATATTGACAAAATATTTTTTCTCGACATTCACTTTTTAACTTGCATGACTAAGTATCAGAAAGTAATTGAACACGTGAAAGAGTTTAAGAGGCTAACGCAACAAAAAACTCTTCCTTACGGTTTAAAATAAAAAAGCATAAATAATTTCAAACGAAACACCAACAGCGCTCGTAAATTAACTCTCAATTCGCTCATCGCAAATGGACGTGAATGTGCCATAAAGTAACGTAAAATATCGCTTCAATTGTCACAGGAATCGTAAACTTCTTAAGCTTATGAGCTATGTGTGGTTGTCGAGCAGGGAGATATAAAAGGGAATTGATTAAAATAATGTAAACGCAAAATACTTTATGAACATCATGCCACAATAAAGAATAAAGATGAGATGGCACATAACTTTTGTGGGGAAGTCTTGTGGAATGTTATTATTAATATTAAGGCTGGGAATTTTCTTTTTTTTTTTGTGTTTATAATTTACTGTTTATCCCTTCGTATGCATAAAAGTTTTTCATTTCACCCAGTCGAGAAATTTCCATTAACAAAATTTTCCTTTTGTTCATTTTATCGTAAGCATTCAACGAGTACCACTTATGCTCGTTACAATTCACCTACCGCGCTTTATCTAAGAATAATAAGAAGAGAATGAAAATAAAATTAGGAACAAAAGCATTAGACAAAGTTTGTAAATTCATTCATACTTATGCATTCATGAGTAAGCATTAAAAAAACGATTAAATTGCGAGAAGAGTTTACGCGGCTGTGTAACTTTTTTACATTTTTTCTTTCCTTGTCTTGTTGTATGAATTTTTCATGAGTATGGAGAAAATTGTTTGTGTTGAAACTGAATCTTTGAGAACATGAAGAAATGTAAGTAATTTCTCGAGACTGTTGTTGAGACATTTGAAGATTGCGGAACATGAATTGAGATAGAACAGAGAAGTTGTCTGTCTGTGTCTGAGAAAAGATAGGAAGGCAAATTTTTATTGCATTTGTGATAATGTCCGGAGGTCTTTTGATCGTTTAAATGAAGCAATAAAATATCTTGCAAGTTGACAGTTGAAATAATAATCAAATCTACTTGATCCAATAAAGATTTTGTACTAAATATTTTCTTATTATTCTTCATAAAGTTTCACATTTCAATCTTCTTTTTAATGATTAAATTTGATGAATAATTTCTTAGAAATTGTTTTGTCTTCTTTTGTCCAATGCGAATTCGAGATTTTCCTTAATAAACTTCAAGCTTCCACACAATTGAAATTTAATATTTTCTTTCTCTTCTTTTTTGCTGTCATTTCATTGTTGGTCTCATTTAAAGTAAATGCTTCAAAAGATTTTCCATCACGAGAGAGAAAGAAAGAAACATACGGACGAGATCAAACGATTTAATTTAATTCCTTCGCACCATAAACCTTAATGCTTTTATTATTCTTGCCAACACATAAATGACGCGAAGAGAAAGAAATTGTGAGGAAAGAAAGATTTAAAACGAATGAATAGAAAATTATGTTTGCTTTTGTTGCAAGCAACATTAAAAACATAAAGTAAGATAGAAAAGAGAACGGTAAGTTCGTTCTTGATTACTTACATCAAATATAATGCAACAGAACAGCAGCTTGTGATAGCGAAAGATAAAGAGATCGTGTTCCTTTGATTTTCCATTCTTTTTCTCCCCTCGTGTCTATAAATAAATGCTCGAGCGTCGGTAGATAACAAATTTCGCTTTGATTAAACGAACCGCGGCTGACTGCAATCAAGGAAATGCTTTGTTTGTGCTTCTAGTTAAATATTCATCAAGAAAGATATTTATGAAAAGTTTTCTTTCCTTTCTTTTTATTCAGGACTCTCGGCTGAACTTTATTATGTTAGAGAAGGTTTAATAAACAAATATGCTCTTCAATTTACGGTTCCCGTGCCAGCAAACGTCAGAGACATTGCGTTTACATGGCAGAGTTTGGCTGGAAAGCCATTGCCGTATCGCATTAACATAGCGACATCAGATCCCGTTGTTTTACCGCGACCACAACTCAACATCACTCGTATTGGCGAGATGCCACAAGAAATTGAAACTTTTGCCATTGATATGCGATGCTCGGGCGTGAGAGCGGCAGAAGTTGATGTAACAATATCCATCGAAGTGACTCTCAATCGTGCTAATAATAATGTCACCGAACTCGTCTTTACAAGACGAAAGATTTGCTTACAAAGTGAAGTCCCGGAAAATACATCCGACAATCCAACGTTGTTGACATCAATTCCAAAGCCACCAAGTGCCATAATCACTTTGATTGTTGGCGGAATTCTTGCAATGATTCTCGTCGCTGTTCTCATTTCGATTGCTTATTGTGCACGAGGACCAACGAAAAGGAAGCCTCATTTATCGCAACCCGTTCGCACGTCAAGCTTTCAACGCCTACAAACGCACTCATCGTCACTTGCGCCTTCGATATGTCCAACAAATGCAACTCTACCACGCAGCAAATGCTCTGAACCGGAAGAACTTCATCGAAGGATTTCCGAGATTACCGTTCAACGATGTCGCGTGCGATTGTCAAGTTTATTGCAAGAAGGAACATTTGGCCGTGTTTATCGTGGAACTTATAATGAAAGCCAAGACGTGCTTGTCAAAACTGTCGGGCAACACGCAAACCAAATGCAAGTTTCGCTTTTACTTCAAGAAGGAATGAACCTTTATGGCGCTTGTCATGTTGGCATTCTTTCAGTGTTAGGTGTTTCAATTGAAGACCACACAGCACCATTTTTACTTTATGCAGCTGACAATAATACAAAGAACATGAAACTCTTCCTTCAAGAGCCCATTGCAAGAACACTAACAACAATCCAAGTTGTCAAGATGTCTACACAATTAGCGTCAGCAATTTGCCATCTTCATTCGCATGGCGTTCTTCACAAAGATATTGCAGCGAGAAATTGTGTTATCGATGATGAGTTGACAGTGAAACTCACTGATAATTCTTTGTCACGGGATCTTTTCCCACAAGACTATCATTGTCTCGGTGATCGTGAAAATCGTCCTATCAAATGGATGTCACTTGAAGCGCTTAGTTTAAGAAACTTTTCTGAAGCTTCGGATGCGTGGGCGTTTGGTGTACTCATTTGGGAATTATTTACACTCGCAAAGCAGCCATACGTTGATGTAAGTTAAACTGATTGATTGGCATAAGTAAGAAGAAGTTTTTAACATTTTTTTATTTAATTTCATTTAGATTGATGCCTTTGAAATGGAAAATTATCTTCGTGAAGGTTATCGATTGACGCAGCCATTAAATTGTCCTGATGAATTGTAAGTTTTTTTATCAATGCAATGCGAAAAAGGAATTGAATTAACAAAACTATTGTCTCGTTTAGATTCACTATCATGGCCTATTGTTGGGCAGTTGCCATGCATGATCGTCCCACGTTTCAGCAACTACAATTCTGCCTACAGGACTTTTACAATCAACTCACGCGATATGTATAGAAGTATGGAAAATATAAAACAATTGTGTTTGGCGCAACGCAGCAACAGCCTGAACAATGAACTGAGTCAATGCCAAAAGCATTTTTTATTTTTATTGAATTGCTCGTCGATAAAACAAACAACAAAACGAAAAATAAAAAAGCGCTTCAATTGGCAAATTACATTGAACGTTTTATATTCGTCATAATAATTTAAATCGAAATCAATTTGGATTAATTTACGAGCAGCTAAATGAGAGGATAAGCTGAGTTGTTTGATTCATTTTGATTTTCTGTGATATTAACGTTATTGAAAGCTTTTTTGACAACTTTTTTCATTTTCTTTTATCTCCATAAATATCTATTATAATTAATTAATTATTGAATGAGAAATAATTTGAAATAAATAAAAGGAAAGTCTAAATTTTGATAGAATAGCGTGAATGTGTTTACTGTTGAAAAGAATTCGAAAAGGGAAAGAATGAATAGTAGAACAAAAGAATGATAAGTGGGAAAAGTATGTTAAATAATATAAATGAATAAAATAATAATTGTCATAAAATATGCCTAAAATAAATTTCAAAACAAAAAAAAATCAATAATTCAACGAATAGTTTCGTTTGTTTCATTTTACAGTGAATTCTCTATGAAAGGAACTTCCAACAATTTGAATTTAAATTTATCCGGACCATCATCATTTATCTAAAGACCAAGAGCAATTATTCTCCACATTTATCTACAAAAGCTCTCTCATCCATTCAAAATTTGTCATTATTTTGCGCCATTTAAACTTATGGCTGATAAACTTTTCAGTTTTCATAATTGATGGCGGTAGTCGGAGAGGGAGTCCATTAGTAACTCCTAAAATAACTTCTCATTCGCACCAAAAGGTTTCTATTCTCCCAAAAAAAAATTAACCCAGAAAAAGTTTTTCAGAACTTCCTTCAAATTGAAGGTAAAAAGTTTAATAAAAATTCACTCATCTCGACGGCCGCCTATCAATTTCAATTAAATGCGAGAAACGAGAACATTAATAATTCATACAAGTAAAACATCGTTGAGTTCGTTCACATCGATGGAAAACCAGAAAAAAAAAACATTTAATTACGAATAATTACTCAGTAATAAATCAGACATTGGTTTGCAGTTTACGCTGCTTAACTTGCCATCATCACATTTTTTTTACGAGGATGTATCTTAACAAACCCATGATTACGGGCTTTGTCTCCCCCTCCCTTACCCCTGTTCGTTTCAAGTTGAAACAACACGAATCTGTTTATGACGATACTTACATAAAAGAAATTGAGAATAAGAAAATAGCGCAATTTTTGCTGCAGGAAGGATGCAACTAAGAAGATAATTATTCATAATTATTGTTTGTTTTCTCAATCATCTTGTTGGCAGGGCATCATCAGCTTCGCTCTGAAAACCGCAAACTCAACGGATGAAGCGGAGAATAATTGAAAAATTGAAAAAATATTATTCAGAAAACAAAGCAAAATAAAAGAAGTAAAAAAAAAGTTTTAAAACATTTCCAATACAAACAGAAAGTTGATAATTGGATGATGTTCTTGTTTGCTTCACTTTACGATGCCCTCCAGATCAAGCGAAGGGCCTCAGCCGTTCCCATTGAATCATGATTCGCATCGTGAAACTTTTCTTTCGTTTTTTTTTATTTATTCTTTATGCTGGTCTGGGGAGTCTTCAAACTACTTAGATAAGTTAAAAAAAAAGTTATTCAATTGAAAATTCTTGGTGTTTCGTTTGTTAGACGACTCAGTAAGTAAGCCTCGCAAAACAGTTTTACAGAATGAGATCCTCTTCAAATCTCTCGGATTAAATGGCTTTCGGGATTATCGCCCTGAAAATTCATTTTCATAAGCTCCAAGACTTCCAAATGTGTTTGAATATAAAAGGGAAGAAAAGAAACGATTTTCTTCCGTTCTTTAAGCTTATTCCCATTTTAAGGCGCCTTCGGTGTGCACACAGGAAAAGAGCTTCGGAAACTTTATCTCCATTTAGAGCTTTTCCTTCTCAAACACCCTCGCTTCGTTGTTATTTCTCTCTCCTTTTTTCATTTCGTTCATTTTTTATTTGGGCTTTCCAATCTCACAATGTGAAACTTTTGATAATGATAATATTTAGTCACCTTGAATGTAAACGGTGGAAAACAACATTTTCATTGTAGGTAAGTGTTGCTTTTAAGAAAATGAAGAAAGCAGAAATTTTTAAGGAAGGAAGCTCAGTAAGAAAAATAAAAGTTTATCACTGAAGTTATTTGAAAAGTTTCATGAACTCAACGAATGGAATTTTAAGCAATACATCATTATGAAGAGGGCCAAAAGTTTTTCATCCATCTTGTGACTCTCGAGAGTGGAGTAGAAGTAGAAGTAAGAACAACAACCTCGTCATGGTGAACATTTATGGAATTTTAATAAGAAACAAGATTCTCCTTTTGTGTTGCTGTTCTTCCTTCTATCTGCGTATAAAAAATATATTCATACTTATGTATTTTCGTTAGCAAAATTATGTCAACATAAATTTGGCTGTGCGTTGATGGTTGAAATGTTTACATAGGAAAAAATGTTCAAATTGCCTCCTAAGAATATATTTTTTGTTGTTTCTCTTTCAACATCTTTTCACATAGCTTGGGTTTTGTTATTCCGTGCAAGCAAAAACGAAAAACTCATCTTCAAGACTTCAACACTAATGGAAAAGTATCGTAAAACCTGCCAAAGAAAAACATTGCGGAAAAGCAAAAATTTGCCTTTCTTTTTTTGTTTTTCAAAAAGCTTTGTTCGCTTGTCTTCACGTTAACGCTAATTCTTTAAACAACAAACTTAATTAAAGACGGAAGTGACTAACGAGAATTGTAAAATTTTTGATTCTTACTCTGATACTTTTTAACATCTTTCTTCGCTTTTGTTTTGAGAATGAAAAGTTTAAACTTCCATGAAGATTGGCATTAATGCTTTAATTTCTTGTCAAAATGTTTGCTTCTTTTACTTCTTTCGAAGTAATGTTTCCATATTGGTTTCTTTATCTTTTATTGTGTTCGTTGGAAAGTGACATTTACTTATTTCAGCTGCAGTCACGACTTATAAAGCATTGTGCTGCATCGTGGAGAAGCAGAAGCGACTACAACAAGCAAGTTCTCTTTCTCTTCATGACGTTGTTGTTATGTTTAATGCGTGATTATCAGCATCTGTATGAAATTGCAAAACTCCACATTCAGCTCGAGCTTACAAAACTAGCACACAGAGTAAAATCGTTTATCGTGAGTCTTTTTCAATTAAAGGAGTGCAGTTGATTCATATTTGTCATAAAACAAAATGAAAGTTTTCACGATAATAAACTGTTGTTTATATTAGAAAATGTTTAATTAGCAGATATGTAAGTAAATAGCACCACATGATGCCATCACATCCAACGACATGCATGCAATATTTTATGTCTCTCTAAAACAATTTCTTTCACCTTTAATATCACTTTTTAAATAAATCATTTAAAGGTTTGGCTCATTTAGAATATCTAACGCCAATGCCAATTATCTATGAATTCTTTTTTTTTTCACATTCATGCATCCAACACCATCGCAAATTATTTTGCAAACTCACAATAAATAAAAATGCAAATAAAATGCATGAAAGTTTAATTTATTAGCTCTGCATGAGCCATGATAATCATAACAATTACGTGCAAATATTAGACCCGTTGAGTGTGGCTTTTGTAATAAGTAAGATGAGATTCCCAAGTGTAGGATATGAGACCAACATCAACCTCCATCCAATATATCTTTCAAGTGAATTTAAATTTCAAGTTCTATTTAATCTTCAAGCGAATATGTTTGCGTAAAATTATAATTGAGTGGTTTTATGACTCGACAAAGCTCTTCGCTTCATATCGAAGTAGAGAATGTTTCGAATCGGGTAACACATACAGAACTTGGAAATGATATTCTGACACCAACGAGTTGGTTTCTGTATACATGCATTTCCTTAATTTATCATTCTCGGCTGCTTGTCTCGGTAGTTTTTTTTTTCCTTACTCAAACTGACAGCCCCAGACACATTTCTTGCACTTTATTATTTCATTTATGTTCGTTTTTTTATTCCATTGCTCGAACTGACGTTTTTTCTCTGATTTCACTCTCTCAAGCTCGTCAAGACATGGGGAATTTATTCTTTCCACTCGAAAGTATCTTTAATTTTAAATTTCGCATATGATGCTGCTGTTGCTTTCTTGCTTGCCTTCATTTGAGGATTTAATTCATCATGAGTGAAATTATCATCGCGTGTATGTCATCATTCGGATGCAATTACACGTCAGCTTAATAAAATAAAATAAACACAGATTGTTGATTAATAGAAATCATGTGTCAGCCAGTGCCGTTGTCGTTGCCGCTAACAAATTAACTTTGTGAGTGATTACAACTGTTCAGAGTCATAAGTCATTATCTCATTTATCAATTAAACACATCGCGAGTGTTCGTATGAATCGAGTAGAGGCGATGAAAGTTTATTTTTATAGTTTTCAGTTCGTGCGATATTCTTAGTTGAATAATAATTTATGGGAAATTAACTGCTTTCTAGAATCCGATTAACATCTTAACGAGGAAGATTGCAAATTTTCCACTTGAGACTGTTCCGCAGTTCATTAACTCGGTTGGTGGGGAAGAGTTTGTCATTACATGAGAAAACGTTGTCGTCGTCTTCTCAATAAAGCTAACTTCAGTTGACTTTTAAACTTCTCAACAGTCACGATTTAATGTAGTTCCACTCGAAGTTCGTTTTATGCTTTTTTTTTATGATTCGATTCTCATGTTTCTCGTACATTTTCCATCGTTTGTTGGAACTTTTTTTTTTCCTTTTTCTTTATCGTAGTCGGTCTTATTTTCGCGCAGGCAAAACTTTTTAATTAGCTGTGAATTATTATCGTTTTGTCATCGTTCGTTTTCTTCATTCCATTCCTTCTCGAATTTCAAATCTCGTATCGTTACTCAATTCTTCTTATTCGTGAAATTTTCGGACATTTTTTCATGCTTTGCGCTTCGTTTTAATTAATTTGAATTCAAATTTTCATGTTCATTACGAGAACGAACCTAATTAAAGAAGAAAAAAATTAACAGCAATGCTGTTGAAGAATGTTTTCTTTCGTAATTTCGTCAACAGCACCTTTGGAAATTAAATTTTATTCTCATGATGATGAAACATTTCCTTGATGGAATAAAATGTGAAATTTAAGAAACTTTAAGCAACGGCTGCCTACCTGTGAATGGCAAACTAAAACGAGCCTCATTTATGTATTGAAAACAGACGAATTTAAATACAATAACATGTGACTGATTTGAATACGAGAAACCTGCGAATGCTTAATAAAATTATGCGTCTGAATTTCAATTTCTTTTGTGAAATGTAAAATGATATTCAGGGTATTACACCAATTTGTTGACACGGCCGACGATTGTTTGTTTAACTACTTAAAACGTTATAAGAATGCAAAGCAGGCTCGTTACCCTATTCAATTTTTTCCTTGACTCAAAAGTATCAACATTTATATTTATGCAAGTTATTTAATGTATGTTTTACAGAGGAAAGAAAACAAATAAATAAAAGAAATATTATTCAATACCCAAATAAGCGAAACTCGTTGTCGACATTTGCTGCTTCTTCATTTGCAACTGATGAGTTTTTGTTTCGATCTTTGGTCCATCATCAATACTCTTTAAGGCTTTTGAAAAGTTCAAAAGTATATGTTTGCAATCAAAAACATTATTTATTCAAAAATTACCTTTTCATGTCTCGTCGTTTTTGCAAAATTACATTTCAAGTTGAAAATCAGACAATGAATTCTTTAAAGAAGTGTTATTGTTATAGTTCTCTTTATGCTTTTCTGATGATCAGAAAAAAGCTCGATTTGAAACATATTTTATTCATTTTGATTCCAATGTCATCATGTTAGGGGTTGGACTTCAATCATGCAATGAATATCAAAGTAGTTGAGAGAAAAAAAAGTTTCAAGCAGAATAAAGGATGAAAATGGAATTGAAAGAAATCATAAAAAAAGCAAAACGAGTAGTAGAAAAATCAGTTGCAATATTGAGACCAGAAATGAGATTGTGGAAGTCTTTCCTTTTATCAGAAAAACGAGTATCAGTTATGTGTGTAGGGATAGTCGTGAAATGACGTTCTCATAAATATTGTGACGAATAAATAATTGTGACTGAGATCGTTAACTTTGTTTAAAAAGCACTTGAGAGAATACCTTTTCGAAACTTTCGAGTCAGAAAATGAGCTTGCATAAGAAATTTAAGAGTTGAACTTATAAGC
>CVRI01000059.1:2294134-2343016 GCA_900005825.1 Clunio marinus
CAGAAATGATTTCTCTGAGATTGGAAAAATTTTATTGAATTTCTGTATTTAATGATTCAGGTGACTTCTTCGAACAGATATTGGATTAACTTGCAGCGATGACTTCTTGACAAGAAGCTTGACTAAGCTCCGATGACTTCTTGACAAGAAGCTCTTAATCGAGCCTAATATCAACCGAATGTTATTGCAAAGAAATTAAGATTTTTAATAAAACTTTGGAATAACTCAAAAAGCATTTTTTTTAAATAAATATCACCAGCATAATAAGCAGCGCAAAATTAATAAATTCTGTTATGGAGTCTTTAATCTTTAGAGATTTGTGATACAATTTTTTCCGATTTTCTGGTCCTGAACAGTAAAATAGGCGTGGACCGAAGCCCTGGTTCAACTGACTGAAAATAAGTGACGTTTAATAAAATACAATCACGAGATTTATGTGCGCATTTAACTGAACCTTGATTTTGTCAGCACCATCGGATTATTGCTGTTTAAATTACAGTGAAAGCCCTTAAAGTGCAGCGTTCTTGGAATAGTATTTGAATAACTTTAGGAGACTTTTTCTATGATGAAGTTATTTCTCGTCAGTCACCATTCAAAGCCCCCAACCAACCCCCCTCTGCATTTCTTTTTAAACAAACCAGTAAGCTTTTTCACATTTTAATGATGTTTATTCGTTCTTTTGAAGTTCAAAACTTCCTAATCCAAATGATGTTTGCAAATGAAATTGAATTTAATTTCAATCCAAAAGCATTCCTATTCTTATCATGGCTCCTTGGAAATCAATTTTCCTTAAAGGAGGAAATAAAAATATTTCATCGCAACGTGAAATTGTGGATGGAAAATCAAGTCGTCAAGAATGCAAATTCAATCATAGAAAATATTTACATTCTACTTGATCAACATCTTCCCGTCGAAACTTGAATATCAATGATGATAGTGCAAACAGTATTTGAGTATTTCTTTTTCATCTTGTTCTTGAGATTATTTGAAGTTTTATGAAACTTTAGCTGTAACGTGGTGAGTCAAACAACTTTTTTCATCCATCGCCAGATGATAATGATGATGATGAGCAAGAAGATCAAATAAATATTTTCCTGAAATAATGTTTTTTTATACACATATCTGAGTTCTTTAGAGCTTGAAGTTTTTCTTCTTCGCTTTTCAACAGGTCTTGAAGTCAGTCAGAGTCCAATATTTGAAAATTTATTGAGAAAACACTCAAAAAATTATGATGTTTGTTTAACCAGCCATGAGAAATATTATCTTAAAACGCTAACGATGTGTTTCGAACGCCTTTTGGAGTTTATGTCTGTATATTTTCTGTTTCCTTTACTGCTGTTGCATCATCATTCAACAAACAGAGATTTGAACATCCAACCATCTCACGGGTAGTTTTTGTTTTCAATAAGTTCACGAAATTGAAAGAAGAAAAGAAGATTTTAAATCAATTTCATGATAATTTGGATGAGGTCTTAGTCAGTGAAGCATCAAATTGTTTGATTTTTGTTCTTCGCTCTCTCTCACTCTCTTTTTCACCGAGTCATGTTTCCGAACGCCAAGTGTGAGAGACATAACAGAACAAATACCCGAAGCCCATTACTTGACGGTGCGAAGTGTACTACAAACATTATAAAAAACCAAATATTTATCTTATAACTGAACAGAAAAAATCATACGAGAAAATTTGTTATGAAAATCAACATCGCAGCGTGGAGTCTGGTTGCTGTATGTGATAAAATTTCGTTGGGATTTCTATTCCTTTTTCTTTAATATTCTCTCATTGTTTTCTTTTGTGCTGTTTGAGCTAGCTTCAATTGTTTATTGACGAAACAGTTTGTCGATTAGGCGCGAGAAACTTCAATTTACTTTAATATTTTTACTTCTTTGTACATAATTGCTTTTAAAAAGACGAAAAATGTTTTTGTACTTTTTTTTCATTCTGCGCATGTTGAAGGTGATTTTTGTCACCTGGAAGCAAATATACCTTAAAAACTTTATGTAGCTAACGCTAAATGCGTGTTTCTTAAATAATAACGAAAACAAAAAATAATTTTTGGTGAAACTTTTTTTTTCTATTTTTTGTTCTGAAATTCGAGCAATTGTATTTCTGAAGACAAAGTTTCAAGGAAAGAAACTTAATACGTACATCGAGCGGAGCCAGAATTGTAGAATGAAATAATAGAATCAAGAAAATAAATAAAACTCCCCATAATTACATTTAACGATGCCTCATTTCAAATATTATTTCAGAGGATATAATAAGAAATGTTGTTGAAAGGCCTGAAAAATCTTTAAGAATGAAAATCTCTTCTTTTGCACAAAAAATAAAAAATGTTTTTGTTCAATTTTATGAACATAACAGAAATAGAAAAACGAAATTATGCCTTGAAGCTGAGAATCATTGTTGTGTATAATGCTGATATTTTTTTCTAGGGAAAAGGTCGATTCTGAAAGGTGACACAATACTCTGATTCGTCGTCGTCGTTAGGAATAGAAAGGACTTTGTGGACCTGAAATATTTTCTTCTTCTACGATGAACGAAAGAACAATTCAAAACATTCTACAATGAAATTTCCTTTTTCTAGTTTTTGTCTCTCGGGTGTCAAAATATTGCGATTTATAACACCCTGGAAGTCCATGGAACATGCAGATAGAAAGTAGACAAAAATTTAAGTCCCTTAAAAGAGGATTTATTTTTATGTTAAACGTTATTCAATTATTTGTTTGTTATTCCTTTCTATGGAGCTCAGACTGTCAGGGCCTGGTTTTACCTGTTCCTCGAATAATCTCTAATTCCTGCATCCTTTCACAATATTTTTTCTAGATTCATTTTCGTCTCCTGCCGATTATAAATCCCAGTCTTCAACTGTCACCGGCAATAAAATTTTAATCCTTTTCAACTTTTGTCCCTTCCATTCTCAGAATACTTGCCGTGCTGTGGAGAATATTTAAATTCAATTTGATTAAATAAAAAAAGAGGTTGTTGTGTAATCTGCGTTTCACCAGTTGGCGTAGGGATAAAAAAAAGGTTAAACGTTCGATAAGCATCAGAAATCATTTGTAGCGGCGGTTGTTGGGAAAAAGGAGAGTAAACAACTGAGTCAGGGCATCGGTCCGTGGGTCGTTTACCCGGTCTGGAACAAGAAAAAGGCGCGGCCCGAATTCTTTTTTTTTTGATAAATTCTTTACAATGAAGAATGATTATATTGAAGACCTAAGGCATTGCTAACTCATTTGTTCTTATTTCGCTGTTGACATTGCGTATATAACTTCATTGTTATCTTATCATGTGCGTAGTTTATGAAAATGAATGAGTTTTGATTGTTGTATCATTTAACAATGTTTAAGTTTTTAACAATTTGTTTGCAAAAATGTCAGAGTAAGATGGGAGAAGAATAGTTTAATTCATACTTTGATGTACTTAAGTGGGTAAATATTCTTATTAATATTTAAGAGTGTGAATAACAATTGATGCATTCTTTTAAATGATATAAAAGGCATCACAATTTTCAGAACTTCATCAGTATCTTGGAACATTTAATTCAGATATGACGAAACTTTTGATTATCTTGGCAATTGTGTGCCTTATTTGCATGGGTAAAATTTATGATAAATGGAAAAAATATTGAAAGTTAATTTTTTTTTTGTGAAATTTCAGTGCTTGTAAACGCACAAGGAAATGGTAATGGAAATGGAAATGGAGGAAATGGAGGAGGAAGACCAAATCAAGGAGGTCAAGTATTTAAAAGTAAATTTGCGAATTATTAAACTTTTGGAATAAATATTTTAGCTGGAAGGTTCCACGATGGCTCTGATGGTTTTGGTAATCAGAAATGATTTCTCTGAAATTTAAAAAATTTTATTGAATTTCTGTTTTTAATGATTCAGGTGACTTCTTCGAACAGATATTGGGTTAACTTGCAGCGATGACTTCTTGACAAGAAGCTCTTAATCGAGCCTAATATCAACCGAATGTTTTTGCAAAGAAATTAAGATTTTTAATAAAACTTTGGAATAACTCAAAAAGCATTTTTTTTAAATAAATATCACCAGCATAATAAGCAGCGCAAAATTAATAAATTCTGTTATGGAGTCTTTAATCTTTAGAGATTTGTGATACAATTTTTTCCGATTTTCTGGTCCTGAACAGTAAAATAGGCGTGGACCGAAGCCCTGGTTCAACTGACTGAAAATAAGTGACGTTTAATAAAATACAATCACGAGATTTATGTGCGCATTTAACTGAAGCTTGATTGTGTCAGCACCATCGGATTATTGTTGTTTAAGTTACAGTGGAAGTCCTTTAAGTGCAGCGTTCTGTGAATAGTATTTGAATAACTTTAAGAGACATTGAACTGTCCACGACTTGTTAAATGGAATTAACAAAAATGTTTTTTTATCTGTTTGTATAAAAAAAGGAGATTCGACTTTATTTAACTTCCAACTTCGACATCTGTCTTCATTTTGTTTGATAAAAATGGTCGAGTTTATTGCGACAAATTATCATCGGATTGTGATGAATATTAATGTTGGATTTAAATGAGAAAGAAAAAAGTTTGAGTTCGTCCTTTTAATCCAATTTCATTTTATTCTCAACTGTAATTGTGTTTCAATTACTGAAATGTTTGCTTCATTCATGAATGAATGATTTGAGAGAAATTATCACAGGATTAAAGTTTTTTTATTTGACATTCAAGCATGACATATTGCCGACTAAATAGACTTCGAATTGTATTCCTGTTCCTCTGAATGAATAATAAGATTGTTTCCCCTTCATTTCACACATGTCACGATTATAACAGATTTCTTTCTCTCGCTCTCTAAACATCACACAAACAAAACAAATTGGTATGCGGTATTATTGTTGCTGCTGCTGCTGCTTCTACTGAGATTTTATTCATTTCATTCTTATTCTTTTATTCACATGGAAATCTTTAAGAACCAGATTCGTTGTTATTATTATTGTTACAGTTGGAATTGAAACATCAGCATTGCCTAACAAAAAGAAGTTTTTATTTCATTGACAGTTTGAGTTCTTTATTGGCAAGCGTCCAAGTGAAACTTGAATTGTGGATAATTCATAAACTGATCCTACTAACCATCATGTCGTCATGCATTTAATGATAGTTTAACAAGATCATCATCAATTGAATTTTACGAGCTCTTAACATCATTCTTATGCTTGTCAGCGATCCTAACAAATTATTATTCTCGAAGTAAAAGTTAGCAGAAAACCGCAAAAGCTTTCTCATCATGATGGAAATAAAAATCTTTTATGAATTCTTTATCATGTGATTGGACTTCATAAACGATGAAAACATAAAATTTATTTCCTTATCCTTCAAAAAGAAAGCTTTAAGTGATGTCAAACTAATTGCTTATGTATAATAAAAAAAGGACCGGAACTATCTCAACATCGTAAAGATAAGCAGAAGTTCAACCACCTTCAAATACCTGATTTTTATCTTTATGTTTATATAAAATAAAATTTTCCTTCTTCTTTACCTTCATACAGATGGCAACGAAAGTGTTTTCTTCATGCAATTTTCATAATTAAATGTGAAATTTGAAAATTATTAATAAAAAGTTGAAAATGAGAGAAATGAGAAAGAAAATTGCAATCTGCAAACCTTAACTACATCTCATTATAACATCAAGTGTAAGCGAGGTGAGAACAGACGCCTTTATCTCTCAATTAAATCTTTTATGCATCACAAAGGAAATGATTTCAATTTTCCGCAACTCAATCCTTATAATTTTTCTTTGAAATGTCAGCATAAAAGATGGAAAAAGCTCATAAAGTTCATACAAAAGAGCAATTTCTATGATTATACTGCCGTAGATAAAGACTGTGACATTAATGAAAATCAACAAGCTTTTCTCTTTCTTTCAGTTATCGCACAGACTTGGAAAGGATAATGATGTCTGAGCCTTTCAAACATGCTTTCCATTCAAAATTATGAGTTGAAGCGTTTCGTATTTCTTTTCCACCCCCGCTTATTTACCTGACACTGATTGTATTAAATTCATCATTTTTCACAGACAGCTTTCGATGAATGCTCAGTTAAGGCTTAATTTGATTTTAATTTTTTTCGTTGCTTGAAAGATTTTGCATCACTTTTCGTTTTTTATTATAAATCTGAATAAATATTACTGGAGGGCAATCTGATGATCGTTTTGATTGCTATTTGGTGATTAAAGCTTCAAAGTACATTAAACGTTTTATTAAAGCTGAAGTTCCTTTTAAATTTGATACTTTAAGCTTATTAAACATTTTTGATTGTACTTTCGAAAGTTTTCCAAACTACACCCTGAAATTTAAAGGATTAAAAAAAATTAATTAAACTTCATTCATAAACATCATTCAGTTCCTTCCTTTAAATTATTTTCTCATTTTTCTCAACAATTTCCTGTCAACATCATGAGTTAAAGCTTTAAGAACAACATCTCGAGGGAGAAGATTAAAAGTTTTCCTGTTTATCAAAACAAAATCAGATTGAAATTTTAATTGCAATTCAATGAAATTCTTATCACGAAATACGATTTTCTTGTTTTCCCAGCAAGTGTCTTGTGACTTCCTTAAGGAATTTTTCAAGATTTCTTCCATTAGAGTTTGAAGAAGAACTTAAACTATCAAATAACACATGTGATGACTATGAAGATTCTTCCTTGGAAGGAAACCTTAAATGCACATCCATCATGCTGAATATAAATTTCTTCTTATTGCTCTCCATCGTAGCTGTAACAAAACGAAGAAAAATAATAATAAATATGTTGAGGATTAAATTTATGGTAAAATTATTTATAGAAATAAAGAACGAAAATTAAATTCTCTTTCAGCAGTAGAAAGAGAAAAAGATTGATTTCTTAATACGTCCTAATTTCTGAGGTTTCTCTGTGATCAATCTTTAATAAACGAATATATGAGAATTATAAATGAAAGCCTTGAAGGATATGAAGAGACGACGGGGAAAGAAATATATCGGATTATCAGGTCTTATACCTTCTCATTCACAATAGAAAGTCGCTCTCCCAATTTATTGAATTTCCATCGATTCAATAAGAATTGCAGCTCTAGGGATCATCACAGAAGATTTTTACGCAACATCTAATTTCTATTCAATTTATGATTAATTTTATTCTAGCACATTGGCGGAAGGAGAGCAATGAGAAATATTATTTACCTGCCAGGTAAACTTTTCCTTCCAGAATGGTAAGGATACATTATACATGATTCCTTTCATTGAACCTTCGTCTTTGGGTTAAGAATTTATAAGGGATTTGGGATTACAGAGCGCAAAAAAAGGAGGAAAAAATTCAATTTCCATATGAAAATATTGATCAAGTATTGCGTGCTTGTATTACACAAAATCAAATTTATTTGTAATTTGTTTATTCATCCAATTTAGTCAGAGAGAGTGAGAGCTGCCTGTAAACTAAACCTTCGGGAAAAGTGAAGTGACCCGGTCATGTAAATGGACTCTCAAAGTATTGTTGCTGTTCCTATCTGCTCGATTTAAATCGACGACCCTATTTACATCAGAAAAACACATTTCTTGAGTATGAAAGAGAGAGTGAGCCTTAACGCAATTTGTGAAATGTTGGAATGAACATCTAAACTAATATTGATTCAGGACACTCCATTTGGATTATTGGTAAACGATCGAGTTTCAGGTCGATAGCATAATCCACATGTCAAGGAAACAACAGAACCATGTGCCATGAGTCTCACAAGCATTTAATTCCATATGAAAGTTTCTGATATCGGGTTACTGTTGTCATTGCTGATAGCTTGTCAGTTGAAGGAAGGAATTGTAGTTGAGCTTCTAAAAGTTGTATTCCTTCTTCAATTTATCTTGTGTAACTGAAACTTCAAGAAAGAAAACTTTTCAATAAACATAAATATTTCTTTGCAACACAAGTTCAACGAATTTTTACTGTCGAAGTATCGAGTTGTCGAGATAATGCGATTCAAGAAACAAAATCTTTTCCTCAAGGCAAATGAAATTTTCCTTCAACGAGTTGTTTTGTTTGTTTATGTTCCACAAGCATTTCATTTCATTTTAACATTGCGCTTATGACACGAGAATGAATTTGTATGGAATGTCAAAGTTTAAAACTATTTCCTGACACGAGAAGCGTGTTTAAAACAAATTTAAATATAATTCTCTCTGTTTTTTCTTTTCCTTTTCGCTTGATGGAGATTTTTCTATTTTCTTGTCTGTTTTCCATGAAGTGGAAGATGATAGAATGAAAGAAGAGCTTGCTGCTGCTTTCTTTTCTTCAAACTTCCTGCATTTAAACAAATAAACAGCGCCAAAGTTCTTCTTGTGACTTGAGAATAATCTTTTACCGCTTGATAGAAAGACAAACTACGACTTTGCGAGGATAAAAGTCATGCATATAAAGATAGACAATGTTCATGACAGGCCTTTCACAAGAATCTTTCGATATTGTTGAGATCATGAATAAAAAGAAAGAAAGAAAGCACCAACTATAAGTCGATCATAAAATTCATATAACCGGATGCAATCCAATCAAATCGGAAACGAAAATAAAACTTTATTAATCATGAATAAAATTTTATATCTCTTCCTTGTTCACTTCCTTCTTTTATTCTCCCATCTTCTTCATAACAACTAGCAAGGGAATTTATTTCTCATGAAAGGAAAGAAAGAAGTAAAATAGTCAACTTATGAGGTTTTGTTTCTTTCTTTTTTTCCAGATATTTGTCACTTGGTTCTGAGTAATCGACGAACATGAATAAATTTGAAGCTTACTGAGTGTGGAAGCCATACACGGTCGGATATTTGAAACTCAATTTAATAATTTTTTTCTTATTTTTCTTTTGATTGTATACATCCTATTCAAAAGGAAAAAAGAAAAGAACATTAAAAGTCTAAAGAAGGTGTTTTTGGCAGTTGCATTCAATCCTGAATTGTATAAAAGATTCTTTTATGTCACACCTCCGCCTCTTCTCTTTAACCGTGATTTTGGCATTGCCGATTCTGATTTTTATAAAGCAGCAAGAAAAAAAGTAAAAGAAACTTCCACATATAGCACAGAAAATTTTCTTATTCAACGGCTGAAATTTGCATAAATTATTATTGAGACTTGCTTTGTGAGTAAGCGAACAAGAGACTTCATCTGTCGCCTGAACAGTGAATAAAAATAATTTTTATCAAGCAAGAAATACAGGAAATCTTAAAGAAATGTTGATTTTATACACAATTGGTGCCAAAAACACAGCAAATGCAGAATATGGAAAGATCGAGTCTGACAATTATAATCTGCATCATCAACGTTTATAAATAAATTTCAAGTCGCAATGAATGCGCGATTGAGTTCAGTTTGAAGTTCATACAGTGAAGTAAATAGTCATTGCTTTTCAAAGCATGGTTAATTGTACGATAACGATCATAAAACAAATATTTGGAATGTCTGACTCGTTGCTTTAGTCTTCTATCAAATAAAAAATACGAGAAGATGAAAAGCGAAATATAAAAATCATTCCATGTCAGCAATTCTTGTGAAATTCCACATTTTCATAAATATCCAACATGTTTTGTGTTCCACTAACTTTTTTTTATATTATTTCTTTTCTGATTGATTCATTTCTCTTGCTTATTTCCTTTCGATCTTATTTCGCTGGTAATTTTATAACAAGCGCAGAATTTATACTTACTTGAGCTTACTTCGAGAAGAAAGAAAGAAAAAAAAGAGAAACCTCGGTCTAATTACAATGAGTTGTGGCTTTTCTTCTTTCGGCCCGAAAATATGTTTTTTATAAAACCATGCGGCTGAAAAATGTGTTTCACTCTTGAAACACCCAACAAAACAAAATGCCTTTCAACGAATTTCGCCTTGATTGAGTGATAAAAGAAATGTTTGGACTCGCGAGTTAATTTTCGATTTCAAAATATTTCAATCATTTTCTTCTTCATTGATTTGCCTGGCAAATGTGAAGCGTAGAGATGCTTTTAAGCGTTTACTTGGTACGCTATCGCAATCACTCAGCAGCATCGCTTAAATAAATCGCTCATCAGCGGAAAATAAGAATGAAAAAATGTTAAGAAAATTACGGTTTAATGTGGTGAGAGGAGAGATGCGCAATGGAAGATTCTGTTGAAATATTTATTGGAGAATTTGTGGCATTTCGAAATTAACTTGTCGTAGCTATGTCCATGAAGTCTTAAAATCAACATTCTCGTCGATGAAAACATTCTAAAATTGCTTTCTGTATCGTTTTGTCGTCTCAATCGCGTAGGAAAGCGACGCTCAAACACTTCATAAATAAATTCGTTCATTTTCGGCCGCTTCAACTCGCTTGTTCGAACAAAATACCAAAGACACGAAAACTTAATTATTTTTCCATTTTTTCTTTTATTTTCTATTTTTCCAACCACTCTAATGTTTATATATCTCTGTTATGGAAATGTAGACAGCATGAAGGCAGAATTAGTTTTTCATTTGTACAACGCTAAGGAAAACAGAAAATAAATCGGTGATCTACTATTTTGAATTATCGCAAGCATCATCGTCTGCTTGAGAAATCTCATCTCTTTTCAGGTGGATGACTTGTATCTCAACGTCTTTCATTCTCAACCCGTCACCGATTTTTCATGTTCTAATTTTCATTTCAGATCTTAATATAGAACTCATCTCGGAAAAAATTTCATTTCATCTCATTCATGCTAAGACGTTTTCATGTGCATGACGCTAAACATAAATAAATAAATGTTTTTGTTCATCTTTCTCGTTTTTTTTTGCTTACACTTTCTCATGAAAATTTATTTTTGTCTTATCATAATACAATGTAGGGCTGGGAGGTGGAGTTGTACATGCAATGCGTCACTTACAATTAATCTTATTATTGAGATTATTATTTAAATAGTCTCTGACTATTGGTAATGTTGAAATGTCGTCTTAGGGAGCTCATGAAATTGTTGAGCTATTCCCGAGAAAGTCGAGATGATCATTTGGTTACAAAAACATTCAAGAGATATAACTCAAACATAATCTAAGATTTACAAGACACAGATACGAGAAGTTAAGCAATGTTATGTTTTTCTTCTTTGTTATTTTTATAATCACCGTCTGGTTTTCGCTGTTATTCGTGCTGGCATTTATGTATGATGTGTGAGAGATTTTCATTCTGAGAAGATAAATGTCACATGATTTCATGTGATTTTTCTCACTTCAAATATCCTAAGCTTAACATGGCATATTGCGGCAAAAAATAAGATTTGTTGATGATTTATAATAATAATTTGTATGTAGAAACTAATTGGGATTTTATGTTACATCGAGCAGTGCATGTGTATGCAATTTACTTCAATGATAGAAATCAAAATCTGTCATTGAACTAAGAACACAAAGTCGTAATTAATTTCACTTCATTTTCTCTTTTTCCATGATTTATCAAGTGAGAAGTTTGTATGACTTTTCAAGGTGAAAATCCCTTTTGAATTATGTTTTCACATCTATCTTATATTCAATGCTGTATTAATTACATTAATCAAACAGCAAGCGAAACATTCGCTTCAACAAATAACGATGGAAATCTACATGTTGCTATTGCACATTCAATTTGCATGTTGGTGAAGCTATAATTATTATTTTATTTAAATAACAAGATGCAACAGGAACTCACGTATATGTAAGTGCTGAAAACATTTTTCATTCACCAACATCCACGTCGTCAGGGAGTGAAATAAAAATTATTTCGGAAGCGAGCAACAATTTGCAGTGGATTAAAACAAAAAGAAATGTGAGAAAGAAACTTTTCATAAAAAAATATGAATATGAATGCACAGAGAAACGTACATCAACAACAGTTCGCATAAAAATTTGCATTTAACGCTTCATGTGTGTTTTACCAGCTAATTAATTAGAAACAGTTTTCACGGTAAACTTGGCATGGTGCGCGAGAAACAAATTTACAATGCTATGCTACGCTTTACGCGAGGAAGCAAGAGAGACAAATTATTATGCATTAAGTTGCTGCTTGTTGTTACCACGTTATTTCTTTTTCTCCTTTCACGGTTTTTGCCCATTAAATTGTAATATTATTACAACGTTGTTATTGCAATGCCAACTTTCAACGCAGCAACCTATTTACGTATGTATGCCTGAGCTGGAAGAAGTTAAAAAGACTTCCAATTTCAATTTCTACACAACATAAATCACACACAATAAGGAGAGTAAAATGAAAATATTAAACAATAAATTACGATCGAAATATTGAAGTCAATGAGAGAGCGAAACATGAAATAAATCGAAATCAAATTTGTTGCATATTCTACCGTGAAATCGCAGATACTGTGCTTGTTTGAGTGGCATGTTATATTGAGATATGCGAAGGGAGTAGAAAGAGTGAGTACGTCTACGAACTGCGGCCGAAGGTGAAGTAAACCACACAAATCGCTTTCAATCGAACAAAAAAAAAGAAGGTTTTCTTATTCTTTCATTTCATTCGCATTGTTGCTTTACTTTTTTACTCTCCATGCTTATGAATAAGCAAATTTTAAAGAAAAATATGTTTCGAGTTGTGGTTTTAATATTTCTTCATGATTCTACCGCCACATATATTCGCACAGGGCTCCAAAGTGCAAATAAAAATAAATCAAATTGTTAACAAGAACTCGAGATTTCTTTCTTCAACAGCTCCTTCTTCTTCTTCCGACTTGTTCTTATGTTTTATTTTATTTATTTTTTTTTGCTTGCCTTCGTCGTTGATTTTTTTTATCGAAGTCGTTTCATAAAAGACTGGAGAACTACACAAGAATTTAAATTTAAAGTGAAATTGAAATAACATAGCGAAAAAAAATATGAAAATAAAAACAACGACATAACAAGATGAACATCAAACAGAAACAAGAAATGATTCAGATTGAATTTGATTAAAAAGTTGTAGATACGAGAAAAAGGCGAAAAGAGAAGTTTTGATTTGGATTTTTAATTTCTTTTCGTGTTTTATTTTATTCTTTGAAGAATCTTAATGTTACATGAAAACTCGTTCAGAGTTATTTGTTCTTCTAAATATCTAATAAGTTGATGTCTTTAAAAATTACTTTTCATAATTTCCTTTCGCGCATCACGTTGTGTTGAATACTTTTTTTGCAACTGGAAAAGCAGTTTAGAAGAATGAAACGAGAACACCTGGTGTGACTTTATGTGCTTCAAACTTCCTTTCGAGTAGAGTTTGATGTTTCTAAGAATTTTTTTCCTCGCTTTTCATGCGCATAAAACTTCAATAAAAAAAGATGAAAAAAAAATCGGTAAATTAAGCAAACTAAGTTTGTGCTGTTATGTTCCATTTGAATTTTTGATTATGAAAAAGAAATAACATGTTTTAAGTAATGAGCGAATGACGATGCCGTGGCTATAATTCTTCGACATTCAAACTAATGAACAGAATGCTCATAGTTCAACGTTTTACGGTCGTTTCTCTTCCTCGATCAAAGAAAAATTTGAATTTTAAATTTCGTAAATAATTCGTGTTGTTGACCAACAAAAGCCAAAGTAAATGCTCATTAATTTAATTAGAAGTAAACCGTAAGGCGATAATCGACTCCTCGCCTTTAGCATAATGAAACACGTTTTTATCTCGCCTTACTTAACCTGAACAGGGATGGCTCGATAACGAAATCATTATGCCACCTTTTGTATACAATTTTTTTGTTGTTGTTGTTTCCTTGTCTCTTTTTTTACTTTTCACTTGGTTGACTTGAAAGCCAACACGACAACCAACCAAATATATTTATTCATTTAATTGGACAAATATCTAAAAGAGTTTGTTGTATGGAAATAAAAGTCGAGAGTGGTAGAAGGAAAAGAAGAAAAAACAGAAATAAGCGAACAAGCTTCGAGAGACGAAAATAAATTAAAACTAACAACTGCAAACAAGCAATTTTGATCGGATTAGTGTGATAAGTTTCGATGTTTTGAACGCGCGCTCATGAATATTGAAGATGATGAGTTTTTCTGTTCATTTTGGTGGCTTAAGATATGAATCAGCAACTAACATGATACATGGGAGTATTTTGCATTTTTTCCCTCTCTATTTCTTCTTTTTTTAACTAACGATATTTTGATTAGCATTTAATATTAATTATAATAAATTATCTTTTATTATAAACAAACAGACATTTGTCTTGAGCTTTTCATCTTCTTACTTTTATATTATTTTTTTGAAACGAGAACTTAATTTATTTGACAATATTAAAATATTTGAATGACCAATTGTCGATGTCTGTTTTCTGGCTGTTAGTTTTAATTTATTTTTCTTCATTTATTGACATACTTGTTAAATACAGTGGAGATTCTCTCAAGTGTTTAATCGCTGCAAATTAGTTTCTGCTTTAACATGATTAAGAATTTCTACTGAACTAGTTGTTTCCAAACGAATGTTTCCAGTTGTTAAACATAAAACGCTCGTTTTGTTTTCTCTTTAATAATCGCTTCAAATTATTCAAATATCGGTACAAAAATGGTCATGAAAACATGTCGCTTTCCTTCTTCTCCCCGTCCACAGCACAACACAGCACAGTAAAAGGAGACGATGATTTAAAAATGTCAACTTTTCGTATAATTCAAGCGAAGTGAATTCTAATTAAAATTCGAGACGAGACTCTTATAGTTGTGTATCGACCCCGAAGTGAATAATGTGGAGAAATTGTTTATCATGAACAAGACACAGATGTGCCAACATCGTCAAAACAATTTTTACTTTGTTCCGTAATTTTAACTCATTTCAACATCACGGCAAATAAATATTTAAACGATGAAGAGTGAAGAAACAAAATTTTAAACATTTGGCGATTAAATTCGAATAAATCTTTCTTTGCTTCTCTATGAAATTCATCCGTGCAATAAATAAACAAATAGCGAATAAAATCATTTTTATTTCTACTTGAGGGTGAACACCAAACCAGGAAAAAGTGTCAAATTTCCTCGTAGACATGAACTGTCGATGACTAATGAGACTTTTCAGAAGTGAGAGTCGAACGAAATTGCTTTCATTAATCATGCAGAAAAAGCCCATTTTGGCGAGAGTCGAGTTTAAATTTTTGTGTAATTTCAAACACTAATCAGAAACGCCATCCAATAATATTTCGGTCGAGATTCGAGAAGCGTCAGGTTGGAAATATCCGAAATCGCTTTTGAGACACGTTCGACGTTTGCTTGTCAATAAATAAAGTTGCAGAAGAAATTTTAGATTTTTGTCACTTTACGTGTTTGGGCTGAAATTTAAAACCAACATATTGAGTACAACAAATTGGCTTCGAGCCATGTAAATTAATATTGAACGATTTATCACCAAGTTCGAACGAGTTGAATGAACAATGTCGAGTCTCAATTTCGTTCTTTCTTCATTTGCTTTCCTCCTTGTTTTATTTTTTTGCGTGTTCATTGGAAGGGCTTCGCACTCATTGTGTGAACTCTCTGCACATTTTACATTTTTGTGAGATGAAGTTTTGTAAAGAATCGAGATGCGGGCACTGTGCATGATGTAACTTAATATTTTGTCAGAACTGATTTATTGGGTGATTTGTTTATTTCTGTTCTTGTTCAAAACATGCAAATGATCTACTGTGATGGTATCTGATTCATCACCTGCATGTTCCTTCTTCTAGGTTCATTCGCAAGTGAGATTCATAAATTTAAGAGAAGAGATAAACATGGAAAAATAAAACCACAATAATGCAAGTCTTGATCAGAGAAATTTTATTCCAATTTCCTGCTGTTGAAGTTCGAAATTAATATTTTTGTGAGTTGAGATTTTCAATTTATTAAACACGCGTTTTGGTTGTTAAAGATACAATCACGTCGATGATGTCACTTTATTCATTTCCACCCTTTGTTTAGGCTTTCAATCTTGGTGCTATTGGAAGAGTCGTTGGAAGGGAAATTAAATTTATGCCATTGACGAAAAGTTGGTTTGACGTGAAAGTTAATGCTTAGCAACGTTATTAGTTTGTTGAAAATTTCTTTTATTCAGTTCTTTGAAATTGAGAGTGCAGAGGAAATTTCTTTTTGAGTCGTGTCTGCAGACATTTCCTTAGTCTGCGTTTTTCATTCATGGTATTGATGTCCTTAATGCTCCATCATTAATATTATGCTTTTCAGATCCTTTTTGGAGAAAGTTACGTAAGAGAAATGCCTTAAAACGATCTAAAGAATGTCTTAATCACAATCTGGGTCAAAGAATCTAATAGCAGGCGACAAGCGAGTGAAAAAGAAAGGAAAAAACATGATAAATTGCTGCTCATTTTCCGTTCAATCTTTCGTAAAGATCTGAAAATTTGTGCATGTTTTGGCAATAAAGAAAATTTCGTCATTTACAAAAGGAATTTTGCTTAAGTTTTCAAACATTCGTGCTAATGATGCGACTTGATATTGATTAGAAATAATTCAATAAAATTGAAAAGTTTCCGCTTGGGTCATTCGTTAATGAATATGCATTAGGAAAGTAATTTGTTTGCTAGGAGAGAAGTCGTAAAAGTAGAATTGAAACTAGAAATTCCATTAAATCCCACTTAGCCCCCTAACATGCAATCATCTCCTTAATTATTCATAACGATTTCGCAAATTTTATGTCCCTTTCTTTCAATCCAATCCAGTCTTGCTGTCGTCCGGCACTCGAATGTCGTGCGTCGCAACAAATGACAAAGACACCCACTTAATGTATCTCTTGATTTATGTCTCATGTCGTAGTTTCAGCATTTTCTTGCCTCAAAATTATAAACATGCTAATGTAGGAAGTTGAAATGTGCTTTTTTGCTTCTTATTATCGCAAGGGTTCTTTGTGACTGTTTTTGTTCCTTCTTTTTTTTTATGATATGATTCAATGTGAATTATTCGCCTTTATTTTGTATGTCTATTAAACTTTAATGGCTTGCTGAGAAGAATGGCACAACATTGATCAAATGCGTCGCTTAATGAACCATGGGAGTTAAGTTTTTGTCTCGTTCAATTTCATTTGATATTCTTACACAATCCGAGAATTGAGACCTTAATCATCTTCCAAAGAAATAAAAAAAGATAAACTTTTCAATAAACTTAAATCCCTGTTAGTCTGTTCTGTTCCTGGGAGAAAATAATTTACATTTTCCTTGCGCAATTTCTTTATTTTTATACCCGCAGGATATTTCCAGCATTTCAATAATAAAAAAAAAAAGGTTCTTCACTTATCAACCCTCCCCTCCTCTGAATCTTGAGTACAACATAGAGGGATGAAGACAAAACACTCTGTCTTAATGACTTTCTAAACAAGAAGAGTGTGCACCGCTCGATGCATCATTAACTTTTCGCACGCTCTCAAGCAATATTTTTTATTTTATTTGATTTTATTTTGGCATTAAAGGATCGAGGAAAAAAAATATTAAATCAAATAAATATCCCGAGATAGCATATGAACGCATTTAAACTAGCAGACTTCTTTTTTATTTTTGTCAGTGACGCTCACTTAACGAAGGGTTCGGAGTTCAAATGCAAAATGTGTTTTTAAATACTTTGCAGTCGCACATCGATTGTTGTTGCTTCATATTTTATTCCTCATACAATGTTCGTTGTTTATTTATAGATTTTTCCTTGCATAATTTATGACTTACACCATCAATGATATTAACCAGGAGACAAAAATATTTTATTATGGGAAAATATTTGCGGAATTATTGAGAATTTTATAAGCACGAGAGAAGAAAATCCGTTAAATGATTTGGGAATTTTTTTATTACTGCGACAAAACGCGTTGAATTAAAAATTTATTTCAAACAATTCACGATTATCTCCAGAGTATTAAGAGGCAGTTGTAAAATACACTCGAAAATTGTAGATAAGAATCAGAATCGTTTGAATAGCTTAAACCTCGATGAGTCCATCAAATTCGAATGGATAAATGCTATCTAGTTGAACCATAAATCAATTACACAACTTTTATAGTTCTCAAATAAAATAATCATGCGAACAATAAAAAATTTGAAAAAGAAAACAACTTTCAATTAAAACTCGCGAGTGTCTTGTGAATCGTTGAGACACTAAAATTGATGGCATGACAGTGTCTCAGTCTGTTGTACTCAAACGATACTTATTAATATTTTTTGGTGCTTCGACACTTCTTTTTTCGTCGTTCGTCTCCCGCAGCTATTAATTTATATTGTTTTATTGTTCCTGCAACGATGATTAGAATCATAATTTATATTGATTTATTGGTGCCATTTTGTACACATTTTGTTTTTGTTTAGAATAATTTTACATATACACATGGATCGATTCACATGAGAAAATTTCTCATTTCGTTGTCACATCATGCGGGCTCCAACGACGCGCTTTTGTTTCCACAATTGGAAGAGAAAGACAAAACGGATAAATGAGAAAGTCATTAATCATAAGCTGCTTCTTTCGCTTCTCAATTACGTGTTTGAACACATGAAAAACGATAAAAGAGAAACAAAAAGCGATATTAAGACGAAGCTTAATGCTTACTAATGTAGATAGAAGGCAGAAAACTTATCCAATTGATCAGAATTTACTAAGCAGCTAGTGTGAAATTGCCAAAAGCCTTTTTCGTCTTTTTGTTAGTCGAACGAATTATTATAACAGTTAAGTTGATGAAGTCATGTGGCGGAAACGCAAACTTTAAGAAACACTCAACGCTCATTAAGTGAAGCGGAGATTTCTTTGATTCCAATAAATTCTCATTCAATCGATATTAAATTAATTGTTTCGGTTTCTCTGTCGCTTAGATTCTCCACCCACACAAACAATATTCTATTTCGTTCATCTTCATTCTGTATGTATAAAAATGTCGACAGACTTAAGAATTAAATAAGATAAGGTCAACGGTCTAACCGATTCATAAACTTTGCTTTCTTATTTTTATCGAAGAAATAAATGAAATCTCATCTTTAAGAAATTCTGTCCCTCAACTTGATCTTTTTTGTGATACTTTGAGGAAGAATAAGAAGACAGAGAAAAAGGGTTATCACCTTCACAATCAATTCAAAAGAAACAATTTTAAATGTGATTTATGTCTGTGGAAAGATTCATTCGAGAAATTCATGATTAAGGATTTGGATGATAAGAAACGTTTGTTTCTAAATCGGTTTATTCTTTTATCAGCTTTCTTTTTATCGTTCAAGAAAGTGTCGTAAATCTACTTACAAAATTTTAGAATGTGAGAATGAGAACATTTATTGAAATGTTTACATATTGCTCAAATATAAAAGTTTTAAATTCCAATGTACGGGAAATACTTTTTTCTGTTATTTCAAGTGATCATAAAAATTTCAATTAATTTTCAGCTTGTGATGTTATAAAAATAAATTGCAATTTGATTTTCACATTTATCTCTTTATTCAAGAGACAGAGAAATAAAGTTTCTGTCTTTATCACCAACAAAATCGTTAAATACTTGTTTAATTGATTCGCTATAAAATTTTAAATTACTCCAGTACTGAGAAGCACGAGACAACATCGACTACGTTGTCTTAATCCACTTAAGCAGAGGTGTTTTAATTGACAACTTAATGACTTCAAAATCATTTACGTTTGTACTGTTGCACGCTGTAATCATCATCATTATCATCAACAACATCGTCAGAAGTAAAATTGTTGGAAACTTTTATTTCATTTCGAGTATAATCTTGTGAAAATGAACTTCATAGATAAAAAAAACTGTAATAAAAGAAAGATCTTCTGCTCTCGTATGTTGCGCTTCCTCCATCGCTTTCCCAACATAATTAAATTTAAATGGAATTTTAATTGCTTCATCTGTCCCATGCAAGAATCATTTTTTATCTTTGGAATTACCTGCTGAATATGAAAGCGCAAGCAGTTGAAAAACTGTCCGAAACGTACTTTGCCAAATCGTTTATTTTGCCATCCTTTTTTCAGAGATATTTTTCATCTGACTATGTGCTTTCATAATACATTAAACTTAACAACGTCTGGCTCATAGGGAAGAAAAAAAATGCAGCTAAAAGCATAAAATAAATCATCAGACCATATTGAACGACAATTTTCCAATAATGACCGCTGAACTATGTTGTTTATGTTATTACATCAGATAAATCCATTAACGTTATTATGGTTATTACCGCATTCAACTTTCGGCCCTCGACGATGATAAAAGTAAACTGATATTAATTTTTATTACATCATTTTTCAGTTCACTGTTGTCTCTTATCAAAGTTTACAAAAAAAAAGACGAGAGAGAAAGACTGCGTAACCAAATACGAATAAACAAATGACGTCGACATGACTGTTGTAAAACGAGCGAAATCATAAATGTTTGTAGACTTTCAGACTAAAAGCAAACAAAAACTAATCTACTCAAGCTTTGGTAATGGAAATGGCATGCAAAAAACATGAAAAGCCACAAAAAGTTTTCCTTTTTGTGGATCCTTTCGTCACTGAATGAACAGAACAGAACAGAACGACAAGCATCATCGACATTCCTTGTTGACTCATTTATCTCATCATGTGCGCAATGAATTCAACCGTAATAATTGAAATTTTTAATTAAACGGAATCCCTGCTTATGCACATAGCGGAAAATTAATTTTTAATTGCAAATATATTTTATTTTGTTTCTATCACAAGAAGAATTTTTTCCCATCATCCGTTTCTGTGGTTTTGGTTGTTGTTGAGACGACTCATTTGCTTGAATTCGAGTGGAGCTTTCATTCCATCTCAAATAAAAAGCGAATTTAAATGGAAATTTTGATATTAACACGTTTTATTGTTTGCACTTTTATGTTGTCTTTTTTTTTTGCATATTTTCAGGAACGACACAGATGGATGAGACGAATGAGTTGATACAAATTTAAATGAAACAAATTTTCCAATTTATTTCCTATCCCCAAGTCATAGTTGAATTTTGTTGGCCACTAAAAGTCAAACCAAGCAAAGATAAAACGTTCAATCACAACATGTTGCCGTCATAACCATGGCTGGATATGCGAGTGTATGAAGAAACGTTCTTTGTGTTGTGAATGCGAAAAGGATGTCCTGACAGTTGGTGGTACATTCACAGAGAGTGTCGAGGTAACGAGAAGAAGAAAAATATTTGAAAATATTGAAAAATTTATTCAATTTTAACGCACCGAGAACTCATCTCAAAATCATTCGATCATCTCAGTTGGGGATTTAATTTTTTTTTTGTACAAAACGAAGCAGAAGGCGAAGGGGAAGAAAAAAAATTGAAGCTGAGAAGAAACCAGATATTTGAAGCCTCAAGAGAACGAGATTGATTGATTGAAACGTTTACGACAAAATACGCTTTTGGCTGGTGAGTCTGTCTATAAAACAATAAATTTCTCATTTCAAGATTTCATTTTTTCATCTTGCTGTGTAGTTTTAAAAAAATGACAGCCTCATTTTGTCGATTGATTGTTCCTTTATGTTGTTTAGTTTTCTTCTTCAGCTCTTGATTTGTCTAACAGGAATTTGTCTGCTTTGTTTTTTTTAAAGTTCTTGCTAGAAAAAAAAAACGTTAAAGGTGAAGTTTATAAATAATGTAAGAAGAGAAATAAATATTTTGGGAATCGTCTTTCAACAGAATGCATAAAGTAGTTTGATGCATGAAACGTTACTGAACATGTCAATCAACAGAACTTTTCGGTGTTGTAAATGAGAAGATAATTTTGTTACTTAACCATTAAAGGTTTCCCTTTTCCAACCTAGCTGAGCTGAGAAGCAGCGTGAAGAGTTGTTAGAAGAGAGAGAAAGACAAGAGTAAAATATTAGACAGTTGAAACGTGAATAAATTAGAATCGCGCTTTCAGCAGTGCAGAGACAGCGATGAACTGAAACCGGTTTATAAGGAAAGTAAATAAAAATATAACAAACATTAAGAAAATTTATTTCCATTCGTTGCTGTTTTTTTTCTTCTTTTTCGTTGTTGAAAAAATTGAGAAATTAATCATTCGAAATTAATTCGGGGCTATCAAGAGACAACAAACATCATTATGTGGTATTAAATGGTAAATGAATTGAATGAGGCGAAGAATTAATGACATTTTAAAGTTGTTATTTACGGTTTCTGTTGATTTTTATGGAGTTGGAGTTTGTTTCGCGTTGGATTCCCGTCGCTGTTACTATTGTTCTTAAAAACTCATTAAAATCCCTCAAGGGTAAAGCTGAACCTCCAAAAGTGTGTTCTTGTAGTTTATGAGGTTTTCTTACACAAATAAGTGCGGCACTTTGTGATGGCTCACGTACTTGCTAGCTTCATCTTTCACTAGAATATTGAACATTGAATACAAAACTAAATTTTTGTGAGCGAACGGGGTTTCGATGAGACATGGAAAAGGCGGTGATTTATTTTAATTACTTTGCTTTTTAAACCTCATCGAGCATTCTCTTTGATATGAATCCACCCTAAATTTGACATTGATTGAAGAAATGTTCAAACAAAATCCCTTGTGACACAAGAAAAATCCAAAAAAAATATAATAACAAGCAATTTTGATTTGGTTTTACAAAATAGCAACTACAAAGCAATCTCCAACCCAAAAACCAGAACATTTAGATTTGTATAAATGAACCAAAATTATTCATTTAAATTAGATTGAGGATGAGCTTGAAAAGCCGAATAAAAAGTTTTTTTCCCTTGGAGATGAATGTTGATGAATGAAATCGAAGTCAAATACTCTTCCATAATTGTCAATCCACTCGACAATTGCGAGAATGATGCACCCTGAAAAGTACTCGCACAAGCTTCGCTAGTCAACTTTAATTAAATTCAATTGATTTTAATTAAATTTTTCGTTTCGTCTGAGTCCGATGACCAAAAAATCGTTTCCGTGAAAGCATTTAATGATCGTATGGGAATAGTGAAAGAGAAATAACATAAAATAAAAACATTAAAGACCTCGAGTATCGAACATTTAAAATTCAGAAGTGCACGGAACCTTAAAGTGATTTTTAATTAATGATTTGCGCCTTTGGAATAAATTCAAGTCTCGTTGCGTGTGTCGACGAATCGTTAAAATTTTGATTTTTTGAGGTTTTTTTTTCTTCTTCATTTCAATAACCGAAATTTTCTTCTTGTGGTTTTTGAAAGCTGAGACAATAACGCGATCAACCCAAGTAAAGTTTCTTCAACTTCGAAGGTGTTTTCAGCCTTAATCAAATTAAATAAAATGTTTAATAAAAAAATAAACACCCATAAATGAATAAATTTTAAACAAAATAACGAAATAAAAAGGCTTCGAAAAATAAATTCATGGCATCTCAAGTTACAGTCACAACGAACGAAATATTGTCGTTCGTTCTTTTATCGGATGAAGTCAATCGGTATTCTTATATTTTTTGGTAATTTTTATGTCCTCTCTCGCTTGCTTCATGTTTCTTTTTATTTTATCAAATTTTTATATTTTGTGATCAGACTCCCGTAGAGCACCGTGAATCAAGTTTAACATTTCTTCGTTCTCATAAGACGATGTGATGTTTGCCTGTTGCAGACACAAAACCAACGTCTTATGTTCATAACTTCACTTAATTTAACAGATTGCGAAACATGAATTTAATGTTAAAATACAATCTTTGCTGCTGTTGGTTGGATAAAAATAAAATGTTTCTCTGTGTATCAACGCAGCGTGAATTTTTCAATTAATCAAAGAAAGAAATCAATTGAAGGAAAAACGACAAAAATTCGTCTTTAAGTAATGTGAGTCGAAAAAGAAAAACATTCAACATTTCATTCGAAATCTTTTGAAGCGTAACTATGAAGTTTGATTTCCTTCTCTTCCTAAAAATTCACGACCAAGTCCGTAATCTAATCTGAAACACACAAAAAATTTTGTCGGCTCGTTAGCTCTCTCAAATTTCTTAGCTCGTTTTCTTTTATTTTAATTAACCTGAAACAGAAGAAACAAAATGGAAACGCGGATAAAGATTTGTGAAGTGTATAATGTTTTGTTAAGAAAACGATCTCAACTCATTAACCAGAAGGTTTTTTTTTATTCTTTCTCTTCTTTCTTGTTCTTTCATGGCCAGTGCTCACGACGTGATGTTGATAGAATGAATAAAAAGTTAAACCACAGCTCAACATCCCTGACATCTCTTTAGCGTTTTCTCGCTCTTTCTCTGTTTCTATCGTCTTTATGGAATGAATTCTCGTGAGGAATGATGTTCATAAACATAAATAAATTAATAAAATATACAATGAGACCGAGCACAACCGTCCAACACGACGCAAAGGAAACATTGTAATCTCAAAGACCACATGTAGATAGATAATATTGGTGTAAGTGGATCTCAAGAAAAAGATAATTTTTAAGCCTTTTTTTCCCTCTTCGATTCTTGATTTTCTCAATTTACATTCAACATTGCTTTTTAAGACGAAACTGCCAACAGACACGGTACATATTTTATAGCGAAAAAACAAAATTAAAGGAAAAACAACAACACAACACGAGAAAACAAACAAAGAGTAAGAATCGTGCTGTGCTGAATCAATTTTCAATTTTCGTTTCTTCTTTTTACTCGTTTTTAATTCTATCCTGAACAAGAAATGTTCCTTTAATTGTTAAAAAGCAAATTATTTCAATTCTCTCGTCTCTTGCACAACAAGCACCTTTGAATTCGAAATAAGAATAAAAGATTTATTAGATTGCATTAAATTTCTCATTTTGCAATATCGCGCCTTCAAGACTTATGTTTCTTAATTGATTTCTTTCTTCTCTTTCTTGGAAGTTTAAAAAATATCTTTTCAATGCAAATTATTTTTGAAAAGGTTAAAAGGGAGTTAAACGAAATCAGAGTGAAATGTCTACAATCTAATATTAATGAGATTAAGTGAAAAGTTTAAATTTTCATAGGAAACACGATCAGAATTTATTTTTAAGATTCAAAGTTTAAATCCGTGGAATTTATGATACCATACAATTCACCTCATTCTTCTTTCATCGCTTTTATTCTTCGGATAAGTATCTAACAACCCATCATCACAATAGATAAATTTCCTCGTTCCATGAGGGAATAAAACTTTGCAAACTTTCTTCATTATCATTGAAATAATTTTGCGATTTTAATAACGTGGAAGTGCACTCGCATAAATTTTCAGCAACGAAAGTCTCTTCATTGTTGCTATGATTTTTTCCCCGTTGCCCCCGACAATTTATTCATGAAGAATAAAAAATTTTAACAATCTAATTATTATTCCATTTGTATGCAATTTCATCTCGTGTTTTTTGCCCTCTCTCGAGAAAATAACGATCAAAAGCTATTTTCATTTTAAGTTTTGCTGCTGTGTTTAATTGAAGCTTCTTTGCTTCTTTTTATTGCTTTGCTACTGTTCTCACTTCATCGAAGAGTATTCAATGTGAATCAAGTAACAAACAACACAAAGGCATCTTCTTTCAATTAGCGAGAAAGCATCGCGTAATTAATAATATTAAACATTTCTTCCATTCTTGTTAGTTGTTTCCACGATATTTTGCATTCAGCATCTTTGCACATGAGAGAAGAAAAAAAAGTTTCAAACCCGCAGCACTCACGATAAAGGAAACTTGTGTGAAACATCGATCGATGCTTCGCTTAAAAGGCGCCAAACGTTTGACATGGTCGTTGAAACGGTGAAATGAATAACGAGAGACAGCTTGAAGACCTGATAAAGAAGTAAATAAATGGCACTCAATGAAAATTGATTATCTTTGCATTTGCTTTTTCTTCCATGCTTGTTCTTTTTATTATTTATTCATCGTTGCATTACATCAGCATTTGATGCTGCACTTCATAAGACTGCTTCAAAAAAAGATGAAGAAAATATGAATCAACACCTTAACGTTGTGAAAGATTTCATGATTACATTTTTGCTCAACATCTTTGCATTACGACTTGCAAACGATAATCATAGGCGAATGTGAGCTCGCAGCGAAAGAAGGTGTGATGTCAATAATTTATTAATGTTAACAAGATAAACAAAGTCTTCTTTGTCATTTGACTATTTTTTTCTTTCCTTTTTTTATCTGACGATTTTGCTTGCTTCGTTTCTTCTATTAAGTCATGGAGCGGAGGAGCGAAACAAAAACGAGGATGAAGAAATGAAATAAACTTCACGATAATCACTTTCAGCTACCTGAATATTTTTTAATCTCGCTACGGTTCATTCCTACTTGCGCTTTTGTGTGTGTCGCTTTTTTTTCCTTCATTTCTTGTCTTACGATTTTTTAATTCATTCAATCATTTAATCCTTCACTTTATGTGATATTAACGCGATTCATTTGTTTTCTTATTTCAGCGAATTTGTGAGAAAAGCAATTAAAAGTTATGTTTTCTCTTCGTTAAGTCTTTCGAAGATTTTGTTGTCATAGTTTTAACAAGATTGTGGTAATTCTTTACAATACAGTTGATTATCTTAACATTGACTTATGGCTTGATGAATTGAAACTGGTTTCTTATGAACGTTCATCGTTAAAAATGACTTCACAGCTCATAAAGCGTTACGCAAGGAAATTTACTTTTAACAACCAATCATTCTACCTTTACACACTTCTACTGTACATGAATTGCACAAGCAGAAGAAGTCAAATAAACATGATTTTATGTTGAAGTAAATCTCAGAATAAACTGACTTAAACGGAGAATTTTTATTGTTTTCACATGGTCCATTCGTTGTTATGTTTTGTTTGTTCAGCATCTGGCAAGTCAGTCAGTCGAGGGAACTCTAAGAAACGAAAGCAATAAAAAAGAAGTCAGTGATTTATAGGTATTGTAGTAAAGAAATGAAACTTCTCTTTTGAAAAAAATGAGAAATCAACTAGAGGGCATAAAAATGTTAATTTTCGTTTATTCATCCAAAGCATTCGTAAAATTATGTGAAAACTGAAAACAAAAATCAGTGAAGTGACCATTCATACTTATTTAGTTTGTCATTTTATTTGCTTACCTACATTAACAATGTCATAATGAAACAAATAAACAAACATTGATGATTTTTGTTAATGCCAAACATATTCAAATGAACATTAGTTTTCTTCCATTTCACAGCAGATAAATTCAGTGAAGCAATAAAATTCACATTAGGAAACTAGCTCGACGGGAGGATGAAATATTTATGATTTCCATTAAATAACATGTTCAGAAACTCATGCATATTTCACACGCCGACAATGATTGTTTCAAATTCGTTATGTTGCATTTAATGGTCGTTCGATGACTTTAGTTTTAATCATCCATAAGTTTATGCTTTTCATTTAATATTTCACGATCCAATTTTCCACTCCGTAATGACTTAAAAACAAAACTTCATCGGAATTTTTCTCACAACATTTTCAGTCGGTTCAAATCACTGACACCAAACCGATTATAGATCTATTAAAATGTCTCTCAAGTAGAGCCATAAAAATTCTCAATCTTTAAGACTTGCTTGGAAGAAAGAAAGCAAACTGAGAATTGTTCGTTCTCAAGAGGGGTAAAAATTGAAATGAAACGACGGATAATTGAAAAAGACATCATCTTTCGTTCCACATAATTTCAAGCATCAACAAAAACAGTTTCTTTCTCCGCTCCACTTCTATTCTCCTGCCTTTTTATTTCCAGAACAGTTTTCTTATTTCATTCATGTTCGGAAAGTGGCGTTAAGACCTAATACGAATCTTCAACATCTTTAAGAAATGAAGTAAATCGAAAGTGAACAGTGAAGATTTTCTTTTTCATTCTCCGACAGAAATTGATATTTATCGTCCACCAGGGGGATATCAACATCACTTACATTTTCATCAAGAAGCATCTTAAAGCCGATTTGATTGTTTACATTAAGAATTCATTATGGGAAGGTCTGCCAAGTGTGAGAGAATGCGTTTCCATAAATATTTTATTCCCCAAGAATCTGAACATGTAACTCGCAATGAAGCGGAAACAATTCATTCAATTCCTTAGCCAATATCTGTCCATTTTCACTTTAATTAATAAATTATGTATTTTCCGTTTACCTTCAATTTCCTTTCACTCCATAACTCCGGTGAAATTGCCTAAGCACACGCAATTCAAGTGTCTGTTGAATGAATTGATTCGCTCATTCTACCCCAACTTCATTCATTACCAATTTCATTGTCTGAAAGATTTTCATTTTATTTTATTCTACAAGTCATGGCAAAACTCGGATGGAATAAGAATTCCTCGTTTTGACTTTTGTTGGCATTTTGTTAGGTTTATTTTTCTTTAAATTTGGGCTCGCTTCTTACTTATCCCAATCTGTCACACACAAGTCTCAGGTAAAGTTCGAAAAACATTTAATGACATTGATTTATGAGCGTCTCGAACATTGCCAAGAAATTCTTTTTATTTTATTTCTTTTTTGTGTGTATAAGGGAAAAGAGAATTATTTGAAACGAATAGTTAAATATTTGGCCTTAAACTTCGTTCGTTTCCTTGTTGTTGTTTGTTTTTCAATTCTTCGGTTTAGCTCATAAAGCGATTTACTTACGAAAGGATGCTTCTAAGAAGATAACGATGAGTTTATTAAACTAAAATTGCTTATTTAAAACCTATTGAAAGAAGTCAAAACAATATTTCCTTCCATTACCAGTCAAGGCAAACACTTTTATTGCAAAAAATTGAGTGATGAACACCCTGAAGGTTGTGGAAAGTTCAGAAAAGGATCAACCCTCGAATAAACTTTCCATGTAAATCGCTGTTTGAAAAGTTTTCAAATCTGCGGCAACATTACTTTTTATTTCCCATGCACCACTTTTCAAAAACCGCCAGCAGACAGAAGCTTTCATGGCTTGATGTTTGTGTCGTTTTTTTAACATTAACAAGACAGCGAAAGATAACACAAACGTGTGTGATAGCAACACAATATTTCATGAATATTTAATTAACTTGGAAAACGTTGTACTGTTGAAAAATGAACATGTTAAAGTTTATGTGATGGCAACAAAAATCGCTTGATTATATTTATATACGATCTTCAGGTTTCATACCTCTATTGCTTTTATTTTCATCATGCCTAAAATCTAATTAATTTTTAACTCACTTAGTCATTTCATGGTTTCATATTCTCTTTAGGTGTGTAAATAAACATAAAAGTAAAATAATGAATAGGGGAAATGTGAAGTTAAAAAAAGATTCAAAATTTTAGTGGTTTCCTTTCATTTCTTGACGTTATCAATAACTTCTCTTATCGATAAATCATTTGATTGATTTCTATTAACGAAAATTTCCTCTGATAAGCATTTTGATTGATCTTAATTTATGATAGATAATTTGTAATTTAGTTGCAAGGCTTAGAAATTATTGTTTGATGTTTTTTGATGAGTTTGTCTCTTAATTGATTTTAAAAGATGTCTGCAAGAAATTTTTCTTTTTATTCTTCGGTGATTTGTGAGTGTTCATGCAAGCATGGATGGATAACGACTGAGAATACATGCTGAGTGAAGTTGGTAATGGCGCTCATGTTTCTCTCTCAGAGAATCTCAGTTGAAAGTCCCAGAAAAATGAGAATTTCTCTCTCTTGCATGATTGTAAGGTTTTCAACATTTCTTCCCACACAAATCATAAAAATTTATGTTAAAATATTTGAAGAGATGAAGATGAGTGAATGAGAAAATCAAATAAAACGATTATGATGCTCAATGCTCCCTTTTAACAAGAAAATGTATTTAATTATTCAATCCTCACCTTCTTCAATTTTAATGCGATAAATTTATTTTTAGTCACACAATTCATGTCGCCACGATTTCAATCTGTCTCTGGTAAAAGCTCAAAACGTTTTTCTGTTATGCAAATGAAGCGGGTGATAATTGAGTCTTAAAAATCCATTATCGCATGAATATTTTCTGTGAAAAATATCATATGAAACTTAGGCGTTTGTTACAAGCCATAAGTGGATCATCATACAATTCAATTATGCAATCTCCGATACCCTTCAAGTGACAAGACTGAAACATGAATGGAAACAACATTTGAGAGAATTCAAAACTTTAAAATCCTTGTCATTCGTTAATCCTTTCCAGATGATGAGTTTTCATTTGAAAAATCCTCGAAATAGACATTTAATCGACGTCACGTTCCATAAATTTCGTTATTCTTATGTGAAGTGCAACGACACAAGGGATGAAAAAAGAGAGAAATCCTCACTGACGATGGTGATTTATATCATGAATGATGCTTTGGATTTTCTTGCATTAAAATTTATTTGAAAAGCGAAAGAGAAATTTTCAATTCTAAGGATCATTTGGGTAAGAAAAAGATCCCAGAAAATATTTTCTGTTTATTTTAAGAAACAAATTTTTATATTTTTGTTTATTTCTTTATATTTTTTCTGCTTCGTTTGAATATCTAAGTATAAAAAAGAATTTTTTTTCAACACAGTGTTTGCAAAGGAGTGTTTGCTTCCCTTTATCGTTTTTTCTTCCTTTTCAGTGCCTTCCAATGATGTTTATTTTCAGATAATATTTCCTCAATTCGTTGTCGTAATCTCTGCATACACACATTAAAAGACGTTCGTTTGGTTTTGGAGACGTAGGGCTATAGAGGCCACTCGACATATGGTTTTTATCACACTCGAAGACGAAAAACTGTCCAGAAAAAATGTTTCCATCGTGTAAAAACTTTTCCTATGTTTGCATAAGGATAACAAATTTTTTTTTACAGGAAAGACAAGCGAGCGGTTCGCCTTTGTCGTGTCAAACATGCAATGTTGATATTTAGCTTTGTGTGTGAAATGTGTGTGCATGATAACATGACATAAAGATTCAGGATTAAATATAGGACGTTTAACGTTTATTTTCCTTTTTTTTGTGATCGAGGAATTTTTCACGTTGAGTTAAGCTTTCTTCACTCTTAAACCTTTTCCCATTGTGCTTTTTATTCTCAATGCCATTAAACGCCAAATGAAATGGAAGAATATTGCTGTTTCGTGCAAATCTTCATTCTTTCCTTTTATCATTATTCCAAAGAATTTCTTTTGTGTTGATATTTGATGGGAAAAAATTTAATCGAATCAGTGATTCGTGATAATGATTTTTCTTTTTCTTTAATTTTTCCTTCTTCAATTATCTTGCTTCATCTTTTTCTGAAGAGTTTCATCCCAATTTGTGATTGTTCGCACTATCAATAGTGAGATGGAATGTTAGCATATTAATGTTCAATTTAATAAAAAAAAAGAAATATCACTTCTGGATGTACAGTCGATGTTCTTTTGGTCAAATAAAGAAATTATCGAATTTTCTTAATAATTTAGGCTTCCAACTGTACACAGCTACGCATTACCCGAATGAATGCTTTTAAGGAGTTTGTACTCATTATTGTAGGAGTTTCCTCGTGATATCTTATGACAGTCTTTTCTTAACGTTGTCATCCTAATGATGATAATGAAGAAAACACCAAAGGAAAAAAGAGAAAAAAATTTGAACATATTTTTATGTTGATTTTTCATTTTCATCGAATTACGTTCCCTCAAAAATTGATGACACCGAAGCCATCGACTTTGATAACATTTTCATGCACTTTTGAAGATATGGTTAAATAAATTGCTTCGTTAGGGAATTGAGAAGTGAATTGGGCAAGTTGATGAGGGAGGAATACACCATCAACGATGACATAATTAAGATACAATCGAAGGCAAAGAGAATATTTATGTGCACTCATGTTTAATAGAAACTAAATTCCAATTTGAATCAAACATGAAATAAGGGGACAGACAAAACGGCGAACACATTTTATGACTTTATCATATTGCACGTTAAATCCTTGACAATTACAATTCTGTGTGTGAACAACTGCAGTTTATAAATCGAATTTTACACGCATAATTTGATGAACAATTGGGTTTCCTTTTGTGGAAATGTTTCGTTCTTCGAGTGGTTCTTACATTTATGAAATTCGAATCAAAAACTTTTTTTTTGCTTTGACACGAACACTTAAAATTAATAATGAAGGAAGTTCGAAATGATTCTTCATAAAATCTCTGAAGAACATTTACGAAACACTTATGAAATATTAAAACAAAATTGTAACGAACAGTCAATCAATTTCAGAAATTGCAATTCAAATTAACACAATAACAACAAAATGAAACATTGTAAGCTAAATAATTCGTGTGAATTGTGAAAGAAAAGAAATCTCTGACCCTCGACAATGATTGTTACTAACAAGGCATTGTTAGATGATGTCAACGAACATGGAAAAGCAGATGTCGCATGCACAACATGAAAACTATTTTGTCATAGGAAAAATTAGTTGTGGCGACTTGATATAAATTTCTCATTTTAGATTCTTATCAAAAACATTTCTTAGAAGAGGAAAATGATTTTCTTCAGTATTTTCTTCATCACACATTGTATGATTCATAAGAATGTCGTCAGAATATTTGTTCAATGTTCATGAAACGTAATTTCCGTGCAATTTACAACCCTCAAAGCTTGTCGTAAGTTTTTCTTGTTAGACAAATCTTCACTTTTTCTTTGATGCTTCAATTTTTCGGTTTGCATACTCTCAAATTTCAAATATATTTCTGTGTTCTCTTAGAAAGATGATGCCTGAAAATTTCCCGCTCGTTTCACGGTTAAACTGGCAATTGTCTAATGATCTTGACGGAAAGCAGCATTTCGAGATGACAAAAATTTTCTTATGACTTTATTGAGATGAATTTTTGCACCCTTATAAAACATTTCGCAAGGAAATTGCCAAATGAGGCGCTAATTCCGTTCAGTCTTCCGGGTTCTTTCCTTAACCCAATTTTCCTAGAAACATTCGCAAGAAAATTAGCAAAAATTCTTAAAAAAAATTTTTTCAGCGTCATCTCAATTTATTGTCGACAATGTTCCTCAACATCTTTTTTTTCTTTCTTCTAACACAACATAAAGATGGAGAAAAGTCTACTAAAACATAAATGACAATCATCAAGAAAAAGAAGCAAAAAAAAATTGATTTAAAATTTTCCCTCCATGAACAACGCAATATCGTCATGTATTTTCCTTCCAATCTACGTTTCCTCGAGCGATGATGGAAAAATTGAGCAAATAAAAAATGATTTGAACAGAACATTGCGCTTCCTTTCGAATCTTTCTTGCTTAACATCTTTTACGACAATTTTCTTTTGCCGCTAACAAATCTCCTGCTTAACAGAATTTTTATTTCTTTCGTCAATTGTTTCATGACGGAAGGAAAAAAAACAATTGTCGAGTTTTCTATCGTTAAGAGAAGAGGGAAAAAATTAATTACTTTTCGCACTGCAGGTTATTTCATTCTCTTCACTGAAAATGAATTCAATTAGTGACAAATGATTTCAAGAGATTTTTTTTCTTTCTTAGATGCTTCTATTTTGGTGAATAATTTTTTAAAAATAAAACTCGCATCATCATCTTACTGTCACCCTAAAGGAAGAGCTCATTGTCACATTGACAAACATGAGAAGATTGGCGAGTGTCATGGTGAAAATGAAGAAGAAAAAAAATCGATTAATGAAAGTAAACAAATTGTAAAGTGGAATGCTGCTTGCGCAAAAAGGGATCTTTTCTGTAGTTGACTCTCAAGAGATCCATTAAACTTTCATTGTTACCATTGCGTCATTTCTTTGAGTGAAATGCTAGCAGCACCCCCGATGTAATTTGCAAAATAATTCAACAATCAGCAATCACCCTCTTTACCTACTTCACTCTTCAAACACCCTGGAAAGAAATTAAATTTTCAGAAATTTTTAGGTGGCTGCCTGCTTCCTGTTACTATAACCACCTACCAAGTGAGATATAGTTTCAAGGGTTTCATCATTTGTTCGCTTCAATAATGACTCCCTCCTCAATGTATTTACAAACATTTGAAAATTTGAACACATTTTTAATGTTTCTTTTTCATTATCGTCAAATAATTTCCAATTCGTATTTGATTTTTTGATGACACCGAACCATCATTTTGATAACATTTTTGTAACTTGCAAGCGAGAGAGGGGATCAAAGAATAAATAAGTAGTGAAGGGATGCACCGGCATTAAAACACAAAAAAAGAACGATGACATAATTAAGATATCTTACCATTCCGAAAGATAAATTTTCAACCTCGTGTAGATAATAAAAACTTAAATCCAATTGGAATCAGTAATGAAGTGAAGGGGAATAATGAAAAGAAAATTTATGTCTTCATTACAATGCAAATTCGTTATCCTTCTTTTGAGATTTAAACGTAAGATATGTGTTGTGAATCATTTCGCTTGTGTGATGATAACTTCATCAAGTATATTGATCGGATTATAAATTTATGTTTGATTGAATGATATCCGCTCAAATATTTTCCACAAGAAGTTTGAGATTCTCAATCATCTGGAAAGTAAACAATAATAATAATCAATGTTACTCACTCTAGATTGAACATTGTAATTTTCACGCAATTTATTTCAAATCTTCTTCCGGTTATAAGATCATGAGAGAATATAGAAAAGTTTCCTAAATTTTATTGAGTGCTATATTAAGCGGGATTTCCGATGTTCTCATGCTATTGATGACTGAAGGGTATCCGGTTAGCTTACCTCATGGCTGAGTTGGCGATAACTTTATGGTTTATTTCATAATATTGATAGAAAAAGTTGCCATCTTCAAATTTTGACTGTGAACTTTGCTTATTTATTTTTTCTCCCATAAAATTCTGTACATCAAATGTTTTTGATTAATAATTTATCACATTTTTTCCTTAATGAAAATTGAGATTTCTACGGTTTTCCATTTTAACGAGTGGAGCAGAAGAGAAATTGATTTATGATGGTTGCTGCTCTCGGGTTTTCCTGTCCCTAAGCGATCTTGCATTGAATAAACATTCTCTCATCTACTTTTTTAACTCAAAAAAAGATCCATTAGATTTTCATTATTTGGCAAGTGTAGTGCGCCAACTCATCAAGTGAAATATTGGCTCCCCCAAATGATTTCAACATTCAATAAATACTCACAAGAACATTTTATTCACCCTCTCTTGTCGGATTTTCTGTTTAAATACCCTGAAAAAATATGATTTCTAGAAAATATTTCTCCTACTTGTATCCTGTTATGCTATGCTGCTGTGCTCATGTTTATCAAACATGAAACTGACGAGATAGAAAGCAGAGAAATTCAAACATCAAGCATAATGGGCTTCAATTATCATTCCTTTTGTTCATTGAGTCCCCCCGAAAACAATAAATTATCTATGCGTTCACAGAATTTAATTTAATTCTAATTTAAAAGTGTTTTATGAATCCCTAGAAAGTTTTGAATAACAGAAATGAATTTTTTTTTACATTAAATGAGATCATCCTTTCAAAGTTTTATTGCGGTGCAAACTAGCATTTCAACTCTCGATTTTGATTTCCACCCCTTCGAGAGAATTCCTTTTGAATTTAATTTGAAGTCACCGTATGAAAAATTAGAATTCTCCTATAAATTCCACAGAGGATTTGTTTCCATGGTTTTGTGATATGATCAGGAAAGCATTTTACATTGAATAAGAGAAACTCGATTTGTTACGTAAGATGAGTAAGCTTCTAGAGTATACATAACAAGCTCACCATTAGCACATAAAACATGAAAGCTTTGATGTCATCCAGCACATGTCAAAACGCTCCATAAAAATGTGCTTACATTTAACGATTCAATATGCAATGTAATCTTGAAATTGAAGCATAAATCATAAGCTAATTCACGATGGGAATTCTTCAATGAAAAATATTCTTTAATTCACAAGTACACAATTAGTTCTCAACTCTTCATTCATAAATTTAAATACATTGTGGAAGCATGAAGCGATGACTTTGATGACATGAGAATAAAGTTTAAAACACTTTATAAATGCTTCGGAAACATGCATCAACATCTCTTATAAAGGAATTTCTATTCTATAGAAAAAATTTCCTTTAATCTTTGACTCGTAACAGCAAACTTCAATTAACTTTTACATTTCAATCTGCTTTGTCTTCTTACTTTCCGTTTTGCAATTAAAATCATTGAGGGCAAAATTGTTTTCTTCATGTTAGAGATCGCGTTTAGTTTGAAGACTGAATATTTGCTGCGCCCTTGTTTGTTTGACAGGATATGCTTCAAGGAGTCTTTCATCCTTTTTTTCAATTGCAATCTCAAACAGTTTCCTTGTTTCATTTCTCGAGGCTTATTTTTCATTTGTCGATGTTTGCAATGTTAAAACGACCTCATGAAACCCCATCAAATAATCGTGCGATTCCTTTCATGCTTTGACGGCTTTTTGATTCTCGATTTTCCAATTTTAAACAGAAATGAATGATTTTCCACTTGAAGAAAGCGCAATTTTGTTTCTTATCGTCAAATGAAGAAAAAGAGAGAGAAAAAAGTAGAAGTAAAAGTAAAAATAAAAGAAGAAAGTGGAAGTACTTGGGGTTGATGTTCTAACAAGTTGACGAACAAGCTTTATGAAGGGGTGAATTTTTTAATGTCTTTTAGGTCTCCCACCACGTTCAGAACATTCAAGACAAATTCGCACCCTCAGGCAAAAATCGATTGTTGAAATGAAATGGAAGCAATTTTCTTGAGACAAAAACTAAGGTTTACTATCAGGATACAACTGATATTACTTAGTCGTTTGAAAAGAAAGAAGGAAAGAGAAAAAACGGCTTTTTGTAACGCAATCCTCGTATTTTGTATTGTGATACAAGCTGAAATTTCTCTACCTCAACTTCAATCCCCTTACACGTTACACGTTGCTTTGTGTTGAGGGTGTCGTATGACTAATATTATGTGTGCTCTGAATTTCCATTTCAATGAGATTTGATATGTGATGTCGATGATTCTTCAGCGGTGTAAACAATTTCAAGAACTTTTCATCGTCATGTTGTCAGAATAGAAATGCCAACAGAGTGAATTTTAAACGCGACACAGAAAACGAAATTTAAAATAAAGCAGAATGAACGCAGAATACCCAAATGCGATGCCTGCAAGTGAAAAGCGATTTTTCTAAGTGTGAAGGGTTGTCAGTGAATGAAAATCTCATCTGAGTCTTAAATAGGATGAAAATCATGAATGGAGAGAAAATTCCGAATTGTTTATGGTTTAACACCCACCGATGTGGTAAAAATGTCTGCATGTGATTAAGCTGAGATTATCAGATAATGAATAATGGGAAAATATTAAAAGAATCATTTCGACATTACCACAAGAAAATTCTAATTTATTAAATTAAAATCGGATTCTGATGATGTTGAATGTTAGATAATAATCATTATTCTTTAGTCCTGCTGGCTATTTAATTTCCTTGTTCATATCTCCGCACCATTATGAAAAGCGATATAATCCAGGAGTAAACAAAGCAAGGATTTATTTTCCGATCATACATGCTGCTGCTGTTGCTACTGCTGTGTTTGTGCACTTATCTTTCGCAAATATATGAAAAATGAGTCATCACATTTTAAGTGAGTTTCCAATCCGATTCTATGAAGTGAGTGGGAGATTCGTAAGGATATCAAAATTATTTCCGTTACAGAGAAAGTTTTCTCATAAAAATTTTCTTTTAAGAACAATTTTCTTATTGATGCTGGTTGCATATTACAAACCGGGTGGGAATGGAAAAAAGTAATCCAAGAAGGAAAGAAAAAAAAATTATCATCTTTTTATGAAAAGCATGATTCTAATCAAACAGAATAAAATTGTGATAAATGACGACTGGAAAATGTTAAACAATAACGAATAAAAGTTCCCCTACATAAATATCCAGAATGGAGGCGAGATATTTTTTTATCGACTTGCTTCTGATTAAGAAAATGATATTTTTTCTTTTTTTCATTTATCCCTTACTAACAATACTCAAGCTGTCATAAAAATGCTGAAAAGTAATATTTTTTTCCATTGCAAGACAATGAAAAGCTTTATCGAAGAAAAATTATTATGAACTGTTTGCTCTCGGACCCTTCTCAAGATTTGTTAATATTTTTCAAGTTTATCATAAAACACTTTTCAGATAGAAATGGAAGAAAACTATTCTATGAAATAAGAAAAATAACAAAGAGTAGTAAGGTTATGGAAGGGAATTATGACACCCTCAATAAGCGAATAAAATAAATTGTTTGGAAAATAATTTTCTGCTATTATCGTGCTTATTATCTTGTTTGTTTGCTTGCTGCTTATCTACTTAAAAGGAATTTTTCAATTTAATTGAAGAGATTTTAAACTGCAGAACACTCATTGCAACTTATCTTTTAAGGATGAGTTTCGTGTTTTAAGACATGGAGGAAAAATCGTGCGCAAATAAATTTAACTCATTTAATGTTGGAAGCAACTTATTCATGTCTGTTGATCGAACGAAATAAGAATAAATAGATTTCAAAAGCTATGCAACTGAAAAGGATTTTTCAATTTTAAACCCGATCAATGTTTTCTCAATGTTTTCTAATGCACCATAATGCACAAACATGCTGGCATGATCCAAAACTTGACTTTTCCCGGCTTTTAATCGAAATTTTCTTGTAGAAATCAAATTGCGTTAAAATGATGACTTTGTTCGACACACTCAAGGGGTTATTCAATTTTATTAAATTTAATAAACTCAATTCACACGTGTGGTAAACAATTTTAATTTTTCTAATGCAGAGTACATAACTTTTTTGCTATCTATTTATGTTTTCGAACAAAATGCTTGCTAAAAATTTGGGAAATTTCAATGATTGAATTTAATAAGGGATAACGAATAAATAGGTTGAAGCTTCAAGATATCAAACGCAAATGCTTCAATTATTTTTTTTATTAAAAACAAACTCCATAAAAAAGCACCCGGAATGAATTTGAATTTATTAAAATAATATTTCGTAGTTTAATAAATGAATTTTAATATAAATGAATGTCGATTAGATTATTGACTTCTTATTTATTCGAAAATCGTTGCGATAACAAGTGCATAAAGCAATGGCTTTACTTCTTAAAAGTTTTTATAATTTTTACAACTATTATTTCAATGAATACGAAGGTGAATTTGATTAGTCATTCCTTCTAAATTTTGAAGACTAATAGAAGTATTTTCAGATAATCGCGTAAAAGATCTTTTCTTAGTGCAATCCCCGTTTCCAGTAATCGGAATTTTGGCAACATACCTTTACTTTGTAAACGGAAGAGGACAGAAATGGATGAAGAATCGAAAAGCTTTCGAATTAAATTCTATAATCAATTTGTATAACGCTTCACAAGTAGTAATTAATCTCTACATTGGATTACGGGTTAGAAGATGAAACTTTCGAAATTCCTTCGTATACTTTCTTATTGAGTGACGTTTTTTTAAGGCTCTCTACACAATCACTCAAATTGAAGGTTTCAATGTTCTTTGTATACCGCCACCATTTAATGATTACACAGAACATCAGTTGATACTTTTGAAGTTATCACATCTTTATTATTTGCTTAAAGTTCTCGATCTTCTAGATACGGTGAAATGATATTAATTACTTTCTGCTCTCAATTGAAACAATCTGAAATCATTTTCTTTTGTTCATAGTTTTTCTTCATTTTACGTAAGAAGAACAATCAAGTGACTTTCCTTCACATTTATCACCATACTATAATGGCCTTAAGCGGATATTTATACATGAAATTTCTATCCGGCGCAGGTCACGCGTTGGGTTTAGGCAAGTAGAATTAATAAAACTTTATGATGACGATTTTAAATCTTTTTCTTTTAGGTGTCGTTAACTCCTTCGTGCACGTTATAATGTATGGTTACTACTTTCTTACGTCATTCAAACCAGAAATAAAGCAGTCGATTTGGTGGAAGAAGTATATTACTCTGGTTCAAATGGCACAATTTACAATTCTGATATTCTTTTTTGGCTTTCCTATCTTTACCGATTGTCCTTTTCCTAAAGTTATATTGATTGTTGCTGCGATACAAAATTTCTTCATGTTAATGCTATTCGGTGATTTCTATTTGAAAGCATATGTTTTGAAAAAGAAATGAGTTTTTTTCTCATTTTATTTAATTTAGCAAATATATTCACGCTATTCAAACTGTAATATACCTAATAAACATTTTTCTTTCTTTAGCACAAACTGAATAAAAAAATTGAATTGAGTTGAGCCCCGCTCAAAAATTCAAATGTAGGTGTCGCTAAAGTCATAAAAACAAAACAAAATTTGCCAAATCTTATCATAAGCTATTTAAACATATTAATTAAGAAAATATGCATTAAATCATCTTAATTTAGTGTAAAAATAATATTTGGCTCAATGTTTTCAAAATTGTGTAATTTTAAACGTAAGTTATGCAACAATTTAGTGATAAAAGTTGCAAAATTTGGAAAATGTTCATTTCCTGATTAGAGTCAAGGAAGTTTGATTGATAACAGCTGATAATATTTTAAATAATGTTTACTAATGCGTGGGAAAGCGATTTGCTGTCAAACGATGTGAAATAATATAATATAAAATGAATTTTTCACATACTCGAAATTTTTGTTATAAAATATTTTTGATTTCACTTAATTTTTTTCACAAATATCAATGAAAAAGAAAAAATGAAGAAAGAATTTTTAAAACATCTGTGAGGCATAAAAATAAATATTTTTGCCTATCACACTTCGTTAAGATAGAAATTCTTTCGTCACACTAAACTAATAAAATAGAATTCATTCAACTTATGTTCTTCGCGTTTCATAACTTCTCAAGGAAGAGAGAGAAAATCAAAATACCTATCAAGGGGTAATTCATAATTAATACTGACTTAAGAAAAGCATGAAGATTTTCATTAATGTGCATGATAATGCATTGCTTTAACAATTATCATAGAAAATTTAAAACCTTTAAAAATGTTTAAAGATGTTTTACAATTATTTACCCCTTCAACCATGCTTCAAGTCAAGAAAAAGAGAATCATATGATTTTTGCTTTGAGTTCAAGGTCATGTAAATAAGAGCGACACTCAATTTAGAAGAAAATAAAAATATATAGCAAAAATGTTTGAGACTTAAAGGCCAAACTTAACGTGCGAGAGAAAAACATTAAAATGAAATCGCGTATTGTGCTGCAAGCCATTGAAAAGATTGGTTCTGAATATTAGTGCTCGTTGATGTAGACGTTCATTTAGCGCAATAGAGTTAAGTTTCAGGTGTGAATTGTTCAATTTTGAATTCGGGAATTATTTTTTTCTTTGTGCATTTGAAAGTCAAAAACATAAAATATATCAGACATAAAACTCTTGGAAATTGCAAAGTTTATCATAAAAAAGCTACTGAAAACATAATTTCAATTTTCGTGATTGATTATTTAATTCAAATAACCTTCAGAAAATCCTCAAGAACTTGAATTTTTGCATATTTTTGTTGTCCTTCAGTGCGCAAGTTTCAAAATTTTTTTTTTCCTTTGTGAATGAAGACGAACGAAAGTGTGGAGAAAGTAATTGCAATACCATCTCGACACGTGCTTGTACTGTTGTGTCATGAACATTTTTTATAAATAACAAATAACGGCGTTTGCTTTCTTGTAAACAGCTGACTGTGTTTTGACGAAATGATTTTTGATTTTGCATAAGCAAACCGGATATAAGTTAAAAATCTACGAGTGACTTTGTTTCATTTATCCATAAATTAAGTAAAAACTAACAAAATTTATTGTTTGTTTGAATGATATTTTGTTCTGGTTTTCGCTTTTCAATACTTAATTTATAATATCGATCGATGGTGTGGGTGGCGCATTTCTCTTTTAATCAAGAAACTAAAAATAAACCGCACTGAATGAAAACGTATTTGTGTGAATCGTTTTAAATTGAATCACTGACCTAAAATTGTCGAACGTTGATATATTTTAGTTGCTTTTGATTCGTAAGTCTTGACGCAACGTTACTAACGCATAAATCTTATCAGAATATAATCCCACTTGAATTTTAAAGATTATTTTTAAATGTCTTTTACTTGCTTCTGAACAAACGTACGTTGTTTTATCAATCCTCTATATTCTTATCAGATAAGCGTTCTTATCATTTTAATTTTTCTCTTTTTTTCATATAACGCAGTTCATGATTGTGAGCGTTATAAAAATTTTGTCGACAAATTCGTTATGCGATTGGATGACATAGTTCTAAGGTGAGTTTTAACTGACGATGTCGCACTTCTAAACAAGAGCGTCTTTGTATAAATTTTTAATGGAAAAGTACTGAACAGCTATTAAGTTTGAGTTGATTATTCATTTTTTTCTTCTTTCTATGACATGTTTCAACAGATATCAGAAGAAAATCGGATCTTATGACAAACAACAATGGGAGAAAACATTAGAAGAGCAGAAGATCATTGAAAACGCAATAAACTTCTCGCTACGAAGCACAAAATTGAAAACAGATTTGATTGATGTTGATTTGGTTCGTGGATCGACATTTCCAAAAGCAAAGCCGAAACAGTCACTTCTGACTGTGCTTTATCTTTCCATTCTTCGATTTTTCTTCTTACCACTTTTTGCACGATGGTGGGTTCGAGAAACATCTCCAAAAGTCTTTGTTCTTCTACTCTCACTTTACTTACTTCAAATGCTCAATTGGGCGATTTATTCGCTTCACATTCGGGACATAAATGATGAGCTGAAAGACGATGGAAGTTCTGTAGTGCCATTATGTGAGCTTCTCATTCCCATGGGTCTGTCACTTCTCCTATGCTTTGTTCATTCACAAATTGTCGCTACATCTGCAACATCATCACGGACAAGCAATAAACGTAGACAAAAATTAAACATAAATCGAATAAGTAACGACAAAATTAGGAGAAAGAAAAAAGCTTTGAGGTGAGAAGATAAAACATAAAGGTGAACATTTATTGTAATGTTTATGATTTTAGAGTACGTCCCTCGAATAATTCAATGGATCTGAAAGGATACGACACTGATGATGAGCAGACGACGATTCAGAATCCTCGAATTAAAGTTAAACCCAACTTGAAAGTCAAAATAGATCATGAAAGTCATCGAATTAGTTGTATTAAGTTAGATTTAAATGAAACTGTTGGCTGTTCATCAAATGTTCCAGTAATTCCTGACTCATCATCAACTGTAAGGAGACGAAACGTCAATTGGGGTGATTCACCGATAAAAAGTTCTGTTAATGCTCCATCACGTCATGGCGATGGAAAACCACGAAAGCAGTTGACAAATGAAATTAACTCTGCTGGGGATGATGGGTTTGAGAGTTTAACTGGAAAGAGTTCAAGTGGTGAAGATCGAATGCTTCCATTGTTGCAAACTGATAGTGACACTGACACTTTACGGAACAGTGAACGATCAACACCAGTGAAGACTGGAAAAAAGACTTTAAAGGAATCTTCAGACACAGATGAAGAGAATGACGATATTGAATCGTTAGCACCAGCATCGCCGAGTCATTTTGAGACGACAGACGGTGAATATATTGGAGTGACATCAAACAGTGAATCGGAGTGTTCAGTTGATCATTCTGGTGATGATGATATGGATGCTGTGTCACCAACGACAATTTTGAATCCAAACGACTCCAGTGAGAAAGTTTCCTGCACTTTATGGACGAAACATGAAGCGAAGAAAGCTGAAATGAGCGTTCTTGATATTGCCATGGCAATCATTCAACGTGTTGATGTGATTCCCGAAACTTGTGACTATGTTTACATTGGATTTGCTTTGAGTTTGATTTTGTCATTGACACCAACATATTGTCGACTTTGTGACATTGCACTTGAGTCAAACTCAACTGGCATTCCGAATATCATTTTTGAACTTCCACGAGTTATGATGGAAGATTCGTCTTCCATTTCTTTCACGACTTTTATGCATTTGGCTTTCGGGAAGAGCAGCTGGCAGAAGACTTTGTTAATTATCTCAACATTACAACGTTTGATTTTAGCGTGTTTGTTTTTCTTTCTTTTGGCTGTGGCTGAAAGAACTTTTAAGCAACGGTGAGTTGGAATCAAATCATTGAGTGAATTAATTTTCTTAAAATTTTCATTAATTTTTCAGCTTTCTCTACGCTAAACTCTTCTCACATTTGACATCAACTCGAAGAGCACGGAAATCGCTGATTCCACATTTTCGGCTGAACAAAGTTCGGAACATTAAAGCTTGGTTGAGTGTTCGGTCATATTTGAAGCGTCTGGGACCGCAACGATCAGTTGACGTTATTGTTTCAGCTGCTTTCATCACAACTCTTCTGCTCTTAGCGTTTCTCAGCTTGGAATTCTTGAAAGATTCCGAACACATTCACAGTCAAATTAATCTTGAAGCTCTGATGTGGTCGTGCGCACTTGGTGCTTTCCTTTTACGCTTCATGACTCTTGGAACGAAGATTAATAAGAAATACCGATCAATATCTGTCTTAATTACTGAACAAATTAATCTCTACGTTCAAATAGAACAAAAACCACAGAAGAAAGAAGAGTTGAGTGTTTCGAACAGCGTGTTAAAACTTGCCAGTGATCTTCTTAAAGAACTCGATTCACCTTTTAAAATTTCAGGGCTAAGTGCCAACTCATATCTTTACAACACTGTCAAAGTTGTTGTGCTTTCTGCACTTTCCGGTGTTCTCTCCGAAATGCTTGGCTTCAAGTTGAAACTTCATAAAATCAAAATTAAATAAACTGTTAAAATATTTACTTAAAAAGTTTTATTAGAAATCGAATTGAATGTTTAATTTGTTGCAAAAAAAATGAATTAAGAAAGTATTGAAAGTGAATATAAAAGAATTGATGAATACGCTTGATATTAGTCAGAAAATTAAATTATTTGAATCTTTTAAAATAATATTAGTTTACAGTTTCGACATTTTGTACCTCACCAGATCATCAAATGTCGATCATTTTATACTTCAGAGGTGTTTCAGGAATATTGATAGTGACAAGTTTGTACTTAAGATCGGGTTGATGCCATTCGATTTTAAATTCTCGTAACAATCTCGTTGTCAACACTTCAATTTCCAGCTCAGCAAATCTTCTGCCAATGCACATTCGACTGCCAAAACCAAATGGCAAATAAGTGAACGGATGAGAGTCCTTAGCATTTGGACAGCCTTTTTCTGTGTTGTTCTTCAGCCAGCGCTCAGGAATAAATTCACCAGCTCGTTCAAAATGTTCTTCGTTTAATGCCAACATGTTGGAAGTCACTAAGATGTCCGTCTGTGGATGCCAAAGAGTTCAATTGAAAGTTATTAAATATTAATGAAGATCTCACCCCTTTAGGGATACGATAACCTTGCAAGACAATATCAACGTCAAGCTGTCTGACATTACCATTTGTGATTGGATGCATTCGTTGTGATTCCTTCATGACAGCTCGTAAATAAGGCGCGTTATTAAATGACGATGCAGAAAGCTTCGAATTTTTGTCTGGCAGAATTGAAAAAACTTCTTTCCGAAGAATTTCTTGCTTTTCAGGGTTCTTCGCCAAATTATACATGACAGCAGAAATAGCTGAAGACGTTGTGTCAACACCTGCAAATAACATGTCTTCAGCCATTGTCACTCCAATATTTCGATCAATTTTTATCAACTTTTCCAGAATTCCCATCTCGTGATCATCAGCCGTGGGATTTTTCTCCAATCGTTCAATTGCTTGGTCGATGTACTTTCTTAGCTCATTTCTAGTCTCCTCATAAGTTTTCATCGCTCTCTTAAATCCTGGCATTTTGTAATATCTCCAAATTGATGGTTCAAAATCATATTTATTAATGTTTTCAAAGATTATTTTGATTAGCTGTGAACAGAAAAACATTAATTAAATTTTTGAAAGAATTTTTAGAATTGTTTTACCTCAGTGATCTTAGTTGCTTCGGGATTATCCATTGCACCTAAACGTGTGTCAAGTGCAATAATTCCGATTGATTCAAGTGCCCACAACGTTAAAGTTTCCCAAAAGTCAGCTGGAGTTTCATTGTTTTCGTCACGAATTTCTCTGATTCTGAAATAAATTTTTTAACTTCGTTCATCTTCATCAAGTAAGAATAGCCAAGAAATTCACTTTTTAATGAAATCACATGCCACTCCATCAATTCCAGGAATGTAAACTTTTGTTGCACGCGGTTGCATCATAATTTGTTGGACTTTAGTTCTGAAGTCATACCATTCCTGACCTTGTCTGTGCAAACAAAGTAAAAGCTTCGATAGCCATAAATGAAAATAAAAATTTTGTCTCATCTCTCACGTGACAATTAATCCCGCACCAGCTGGATAAAGATCAGGACGTTCATGTTTTCTAAAATAAAGAATCGATTCCAGAGGTCTCCGATTTGGAAATTTTCCTTCAGTTCGAAAAACTTTCTCAATGTCGTCAGGGAGATAAGTTATGACAAGACTGGGAACACCGAAAAATCCGGGTAATGTGGCAATCGTTCCATAACTGTTTCTCCATTGTTTTATCAATTCACTTGGTGAAATTTTATAATATTTTCCTCCTGGTAAAAGCAATTGCATGAATTGAAACGCATTTTTTGGTCCGGGAATTTCGTTGAAGGACTTTGCGTCTTCAAAAGACACTTGAGTCGAGAAAACTTTAAAATGTTGATATTTAACACTTAATAAGTTATTAAAACGTGATATTTTATTAGAAATCAACATAATTAAATGGTGTAAATAGTTTTAATATCAAAATATTTTGCTTTTGTTAAACTTCGTTCGACTAAAGTCACAGAAACTAACTGAGAGTAAAATCGAAATAATTTTTTATGTTAAGAAAACACAAATAATTGTGAGAGATTCGTCGGGCCAGCGAGTTAACTCATTTTTTTCGATTCGATTTCAAGGCCGTGAGAGTAGATTTTACACACTCAGCTTGTTTTGAATCTTTATAGCACCGCCTGGTTGATCATCGTTATCGGAATATCATAAAAAGATTTTAGAGATAAAAACATTGCTGTTCAAATATTAATGCAGGTTTTGAACATTTTTGAGATGCTATCAGATATTCTATAATAGCATTAGAGCTTTAATACATTCAAATAATTCCACTTCGCACTTTACACTAAACAAGATTTACAATTACAGCTGCTATTCCAAGTTGTATTCCAAGTCATGCTTTTGAAAATATTTTTTTAAGATCCAAAAAAATTAAGGAAGATTTTCAATGCTTGAAGTTTTGTAGTTTAACTAGCAAACTTTTTCAACGATATTTGAAATATTTCGAGTCTCTTTCGCTTATGATAACGTAAAATTTCACTGTCCATGCTTTGTAGTCATGTAAACTTTCAACTGTTTTGCTCATTACATTCATTAAACACGAATAGTTTCAGAAAATGATTGAAATGAAGAATAACCAACGTAATGTTCAGGTTTTGCAAAAAACTTTGCTCGTTTTGATATTTCTGTCACCTTCCTTTATTCAATCTCAACCCTGTTAAATGTTTTTGTAGAACTTTAATTGCAATATTTAAATATAAAAGATTCTTATCGCTTAAAAAATTATTGCAAATTGCAGATTTAAATATTTAAGAAAATAATCTGTCAATGTTCTGTATCACTGTCATTAAAGCTTTTTGCATTCATTCATAATTTGTAAAATGAAAGTTCCTGAAGTTTTGATTCTTGTTCTCGTTTTTAATTCTTCGGTTTATTTTGCTTTCTCATTATCTAAAGCTAGAGATGAACTTCAAACAATTCACATTCGCGATGTTAGATGTAATTTCTCGGAAGAATTTTTCTACAAAAATAGCAGCTGCTATCCCAAGGCTTACAACCGATCTTGCTCAACAGCTAACATCATAGCGACAGGGAAAAATGTTTTTGACAATTTTTTCGTAACATTTCAAAATATGTTCCAGGAAGATTTTTAATGTTGAATTTTTGTAGCTTAATTGGAAAATGTTTTTCAAATATGGAACTATTTATCGCGAAGTTATGCACATTGAAAGAATTGATTACTGCAACGTATGGAAATTTGGATCAAGTAACAAATTGGCTTCAAAGATATTTGAAGTTATACGAGACTCTATCGGCGATGATGTCGTCAAATTTCACTGTCCATGCCCCGTAATCTTATAAACTTTATTTTCTTTCATATTTTCTCTTGATTAAATCTCAAAATTATTTTATTTTCAGGGTTTTGACATAAAAAAATTAAATATAAAAATTGAAGCATTGCCACCATTATTGCCAAGAGGAGATTATAAAACCGTGTTTGAATGGGAGTTTGAAAACAGAACAAAATATGCAAGCTTCGCTGTTATAGTGACATTATATTCGTCAAACACGGATAGTTTTGGAAAATGATTGCAATGAAGGGTAACCAGCGCACATATGGAGTGTTCTACGTCAGAATTGGAAAAAAACATAAATCTAAACTAGCAAATATTGGCGTTTTGTTAATTTTTACTGATGAAGAATACTTGAAAGTGTTTAAAAGTATCAATTACCGATTTTTAGCATCATTGGTAATCATTCTTTTTTGATACTGAAGTCAGAAAATGGTTGAAAATGAGGTTTTTGTACATTTTTTACCTTATTTTCATCATATGAATTTTCCATCAAAACATCAACTTTTGCCATATGTTTTGATGCAAGTTTTTAGTTGAAACATCATAGTTTATTATGGTATTTACACATTTTGAATATTCCTTTCTATAATTAGAAAAAAAAATTTTTATCGAGGCAATGGAATAATGCGTGTGGAGAGAGTAACGAAAACTACATTAAGTTTCATTTTCTCCGAAACTAAATAAACAATCTGTGCCAATATTTTCAGAAATGTAACTTAGGATTAAGTACTAAATTGTGGCGTACTTAGATTTTCATGCTCAAAAGGAAAAAAAATTTTAATTGCGATTTTAAAACCTGTAAAAAGAGTAACGAAAAACGTTCCTAATTTCCAAAATGTATGCATTTCTTAAGGAAATCTGAAATATTTTCACTTTTTTTCTTATAAAAACTATTAAATTTAAAGAAAAACTGAGTAAAATGAATAAATTTCAAAGGAATTTTAGAAAACTGGGAGTAATGCAGTGCTAGTGTGGCGCAAACCTAAAAATATG
>CVRI01000059.1:2351856-2395597 GCA_900005825.1 Clunio marinus
ACAGAGTTTTCATAATGTTTTGATGCATTTATAAAAATTATTCTGAAGCTTTACAGACTAAAAAGACTAAAGATTTTTACGGAGGCCCCACCCTAGGGTGACGGGCAACCGTATTGGATTTACGCAAAAATTTCAAAAAATTTTCTTTGCTTAGTTACACTTAAAATGGCTTGAAACGTCGAGAAAAGTGGAAAAAAACGAAAAAAAAATTTGTGTCCGCTTTCGGGTCTGGATGGATGGATGGATGGATGGATGGATGGATGGATGTAGACACTCCCATTTCCACATTTCTTAACCGATTTGAAAAATTTCTTTACCAAAGTGTTTTAAATACAAATAGAAAGTTTCTATCAAATTATGGGGTGTGTACCTTTATTACTTCGGGTACCTGCCATACAAAGTTGCCCTTTTCCTAGCGAAAAAAAAAAAACATTGCTAGCGAAAAAAAAAAAACATTCCTAGCGAAAAAAAAAAAACATTCCTAGCGAAAAAAAAAAAACATTCACAGCGAAAAAAAAAAAACATCGCGAAGATGAAATTGCGTAATGTTGTCATTTTCACGTGCCACTTATGACCATTGCCCTCAAAACGCTTATGGCTTTTGATGGTGGTTCCTATATGGCCAGGATTGGCCTATAGGTGCCTGTCCTTGATCTGATGATGATGATGATGACATCGCGAAGAAAAAAAAACTTCGTATAGAATTCAGACGAGTGTCTCATTTCAAAGCGTCAGAGCGTGTTTTTTTTAAGGGAAAAAAGTCTGTTACCGAAAGTCGGCCCCAACAATAAATATCGTGCAAAAGCCCGATATTTAAAACTCCGGCAGTTATAGAATTTCTAGACGAACAGTATTAGTAAAAATCTAACTCCAATAAGGGGCCACTTTGTGTGAAAAGTTTCTGGAATATCGAAGGTGGAAACATTATACAAAGTGGCCCCTTATTGGAGTTAGATTTTTACTAATACTGTTCGTCTAGAAATTCTATAACTGCCGGAGTTTTAAATATCGGGCTTTTGCACGATATTTATTGTTGGGGCCGACTTTCGGTAACAGACTTTTGTATTCTTGATTTCATCAAATGATGACTTCAAACTTTCGTAAAATTGTTCAGCTTCTTCCTCGATGTTCTCGTAGCAAATTTCCCGAATCATTTGATGATTCTTCACTGTAAATTCTATTATATATTTGGTGAGTGTGTGGACATGAAGAACACGTAAATTTGGCGCAGCAACGAAAACCTTTCGAAGTTGACTGATGAGAATTTTTCTCGACAAAAGATCGATTTGAAGAATTTCATTATTTGGTTGCATTTGTAATTCCATTGATTTGAAAAGCTCTTCCAATCCATAAAACGTCAAATGATTCAGCGAAGGAATTTCGTTCCATGCTGGATTTAAAATGTCGTCATCGTCGAGTTCTAAAAATAAAATCCACTCGATGTTTGGTTGATCCTTCAAGAACATTTTGACATTCATGCTTATGTTTGGTGATGGATCACGAATGAGAGGAAATTTTAGTAGAAGCTTTGAGAGTTTGAAGTGATAATTTACATTACAGTTTTCCTGATCAAAAAGGCATTTGATGTAATGTGGTCCAAGCTGAAGATGATTCAAATGTTGACATCTATGCAATAATGTGTCTGTTAATTCCTCCAAAGACATTTTTCCTTCTATCGCTAAAACAATGTCAAATGACACATTTTCAAGTTTTTTATTTACATCCAGAAATGCTTCTATTATAGTCGAGGGAACATTTCGGAACATAAGGCGTTTTAAATTAGGAAACTTTATTGTCTTTATATCAATTTCGTTGTTCAGAACTTCAATGTCACTGATCTCTAACTCTTCAACTGTTTCAGAAAATGTTTTGATGAAATTCAACAGTAATTCCATTCGTTTTAACTCACAATTATAAATTAATATTTTACGCCAAGATTGATGAAGATCAGCAAGATATATAAAGTGCTCATTTAATTTCACACGATTAACTTTCAATTTTTCATATATTCTCACACTAGACTTCAAACTGTCAAGATCTTTCAGTTTGAATGTGTAAAATTTGATCCAAATCTTCTTCATGCAATCATGTGAACTTCCAATAAATTCATTCAAAGATTTACATGTGCAGCACAAGCTCAATAAATCTTCAACACCGAGATATTGAAAGATAATCTGCTTAACTTCAGCAGGCACAATATCTAAGAGATAACAAATGTCATCATCCATTTCTACTATTTTTTAATTATGATTTAGCGAGAAAATAAATTATTTTTCTCTTGAGAAAATAAAACTGATGATAGTTCCCTCTCGTCATATTTTTAAATTAGTTGATCAGTTCATCAAAAAACAAAAATGATGAAACTCACCTAATTCAAAAATAATGATATAATTGTTAATAAATATCATGTTGATTCTTTGATTTCATCTCATTATCATGCATCATAGAAATATCGTTGTTTTATATGATCTTCAAATAAACCAACATTAATGTTGAAAGCTCAAATAAAAGCTGAATCTTGAGATTTTCAGAGGGGTTTTCAACTTTCGTTTGTTTACGTTACAGAAAATTTTATCAGAAGAAATTGTTAAACACAAATTATAGTCAAAGATAAAAGAAATGGACGTTCTAAACCCAGAACTGATGTGGATAGGGCAACGATGCTATCGCGTTAACATTCCTGATTTAAATCGTACCAATCAACAAGAGACCAGAAGAATAAATTATGAAGAAGAAGATTTTGAATGTGAAATGGAAATTGGAGAAGAAGATTTTTATGAAATCGAAACTGTTGATAATGGCAGAAAGTTTCAATTAAAAGTTCATGTGCCGCAGTTGTTTCATTCACAAATTATCGGAACGAAAGGAAATACAAAACGGAGGCTTGAGCAAGAAACAGGAGCATCCATTCTAGTGCCAAAAATTGGCTCTAAAGACACAAATGTAATCGTCAAAGGCAATACGAGAAAGGAAGTAATTTCAGCAAAAGCACGACTAGATCAAATCATGATTGCTGGACGTGCTAAACAACAATTTACTCACTTTCTCTCGGTGCCTTTTATAACAGAAGAAATTAAGGGAAATTTTGAAAAGTTCAGAACAGAAATTCTCAACGATCCAGACATTCATGGATTAGACATTTCATATTTTCAGAAGCCTGAAAAGTTGCATCTAACTTTAGTCATGCTAGTTCTTCTTGACAATGAAGACCGTGCAATTGCAAGTGAATTTCTTCAAGATTGTAGAGAATTCATCGTAGATCCAATCCTTCAAAACCAAACACTCAACGTACAACTCGCTGGTTTAGATTATATGAATGACGACCCATCAGCAGTAAATGTTCTTTATGGAAAAGTGTCGAACGATAGTCTTCAAGCAATCGCCAATGGACTTGCAAGTTATTTCGCTGATCGGGGTTTAATTCAACTTAAACAGGATAACGTTAAAATGCATGTAACATTAATCAATTCAAAGTTTGCAAACAATGACGATGCTGTTGAAAATAATGATCATCATTCAGCAGGTCAGAAAAACAACAATCAATTCACTAGAAAAACCTTCGATGCATCACAAATCTTGAAAAAGTACAAAGACTACTATTTCGGTTCATTGAAAGTCGAAGAAATTCATCTAAGTCAAAGATTTTCGCAAGCATCAAACGGATTTTATGAAGCAACATCAGTTCTCAAATTGAAATAAACTTTGATAAAGTAAAATTCAACAATTTTCTATTTCAACTTGATACTGTATTTCTTTTTTTTTTTTAATTGAGTTAAATTTAAATCACATTTCGAAAAAAAGCAACAAAAACAATAAAATAAAAATTTAAAAAATATCAAATGATACTTAAAAATTAAGCAATAAGATGTTATAATTAAGTACCAACAAATTAAATATTTTTATATCATGATACCTCAAATTGACACCGAAAATGAAGCTTTTCATTAACAGAGTTAAAACAGAATTTTATTTAATATTTCGTTTTTTTTGGTGATGTTCTTTTAAATTGATATTAAATTGCATACAAGCGATAATTTGAGGATTTACATAAGTATGTGAATTTCTTCAAAAGCGCAATTTTTCAGAGTTTGTGTGTGGAAAAATACAATTGTAAGAACACTCGTTCATATCCTAGGGATTACATATCATTGATCGAGTCTCTTATTTTGATGCAGTCTGGATGACTTCTTCTTCAATAAAAAATACAAATTTCATTATTTTCTCCTTTTTCAAACAATAGATAAAAGTATGCAACTGGTTAGTTATTGTAATATTTCAATATTTCTTTTCATTCATTTTAAAATATTTATCTTAAATTTGATTTTAATCTCGATGACTTGATGCTGCTGTGTCTCTAAATCTCAAATCTAATGATGATGATGACGTCGATGATGATGGAATATTTAAATCCATTTTCGTCTTTTCCAGGTACCTGAAATTACTTCAATGAATTTAAAACTTTTTTTAAAAGTTAGAAATGTCACCTTTTTCGCGCATTAATTAACATTTGTTCTTTACGTCGTTGCAACAGTCTCTCTCGTTCCTGTGGTCGCTTTGAAAAACGATCTTCCATTGATTCCGTATCAGGAATAAATGATGTTGATGTATAACTATTATTACTATTACTCCAAACGTCTGTAGCGACTTGACTCTCTGGACTATCTTCTCGTAATAATTCAGCTCGATTACCAAAGACTTCGCTGCCATGTTGTTCGATCTCATACTGATCGGTGATACTTGAAGTTGATGATGACGATGATGATGATGACGAAGATGAAGACGATGATGTTGATGATGATGAACTAGCAGATATATCATCAGCAGCAATGTAATAATCACTTGCAGATGGAAAACTTTGGTTCGTAGCTGAAGTTGAAGGAACGTCATCAACATCACTTGTCGCATTACGAGGTACTGGTAATCGACCCTCTAAAATATTATCAATAGTTTGTTCAATTGAATGTGTAACTTGAAGATCAGCTAACAAAATATCAAGTGGATATCTCGGAAACATCTCTTGAATATGATTTGCCATATTACGTAATTGCGATATCTGTTGATGTGGTTGAATAATTGTTGCACTCAAATGTCCATTACGTAGCATTGTATTAATGTTTGACACTTCAACACTTATGTTCGGCAACCAAGATATGTAGCGTTGTCCATTAAAATGAAAAAAGTGATTACTTCGACTCAAAATATTTCCACCTCCAACTGATCCAATGTTCGGTGTTGCACCTGTAAGTTGTTCAAGTTCATCGAAATCAATGTTTGGCTGACGTATTGTTGGTACTCGAGTGCTACTTTGAACACTCAAAGCCAAACGACATGTTGGACATGAAGTGTCTTGTTCAAGCCACGATTGGAGACATGAATTGTGGAAGAGATGAGCGCATGGAAGTTTTCTGGCTGTTTCCATTTTCTCCCAACAGATGGCGCAGTTGTCAGAGTTATGCTTGAGATCTTCTTGTGTTGCCAAAGGATAATTCTTCTCCATATGATCCAAAACCCATAAATAATTTCGATGTTTTTTGAATTTTCTCTGAATTTCATTCGTAAGATGTCGCAATTGCATGATTATCACCAAACTTGCCATCGATAAGAAGATATTTGACCATAAAAGCATATGAAGATGATGTGAAAGATCGACAAGAAGTGCTGCCAAATCAAAACCAAATTCGATATAATATGCAACTGGCCCACGTTTATCCCATGAAATTGCTGTGAAAATGAAATAGGAGAAAATCAATTTAAAATTTAATTAATTATTGAGAGAAAGTTTGAATTTACTGTCACTATTGATGGCACCTTGTCGCATGTCGTATAAGAACATTCCGTAACGAATAAGAATGTGAAGTGTTCGAATCGCTAGAATAATACACTGAAATAAAATGAAGAATATGATAATATAAATTTATGATAATATTGTAGAAATTCTTCTCGCACCTCAGCACCCATGAAAGCAAACATGTTGATGCCATGAAAAAGTCCAAAAATAATTGCAAAAATCGTCATCACACTTGCAATTGTGAAGATTGCTGACAGTAATGTGATAAGACGGAAATGTGACCATCCTGGCGTCGTTGGAGAAGACGAGAGCTAAAAATAAAGTGAAAAATGTCAAAGTTAAATCTCGTTTCTTAATTAACAAGAGAAAGATTCTCCTGATCTATTTGCAACTGGTTTGAATCGTTTTAGTTTTTTATTTTTGAAGAGAAATCACTGTAACGTGAAAAAAATCTAATCTGAGAAAATATCAAGTTTTCTTTTGAATAACTAAATAAATATTCGTTCTCATGATTCAGCAAAAAATTTACATAATTAAACTTACATATTCAAATCTATCCTTGCACAGTTGCGACATCAAGTGCAAAAACCCTAAGGCTGAAAACCATGAGACCCAAATCACAATCTCGTGCATGTATTGAACGTTGACAATGCCGAAAATAAAGATGAACTTGTAGAAAATAAAATTCCAGAATTTATCTTTCATGTGCTATAAGAAAAAAAATTGAATAAGAAAAATATGAAAATCATTGTTAGTTGTTAGTGATGACTCACTCACCTGTTGTTCAGATATTCTTAGTTCTCCAAAAACGATTTTTTGAATGAATTTACCCAACAATATTAGACAACAATACGCCATGTTGATGAGTGTCTGTAAAAGATTGCAATATTGTTAGATTCACAATCGATAGTACAATTTATGAGTGAATAAATGTTGACGTCGATAGGCAGTTACAATTAAGTTAATTGATTAGTTTCATGACCATTAACTGTATCATTTTTTTGCATGTTCTAAATCGAATTCAAACAAGAGTAAATATTGCTGTTGACATTCATTCCGATTAACGATTAATCTTTCAGATTTTATTTTCGGAAATCTCCAAATTCTTCAGTTATTCCATTGAAATGGCATTTAAAATTCAATGAATATTCAGAAAGACAAAATGATTGTTGCATCAGATCAACATCCCTGCTTATGACTCATAATTATCACACTGATGATGACGAAAGTTTATTTCGCAACAATTTCATTTATAACTTTCGATATTACAGTCGGTATCGTTTTTTTCCTATACAAACAATTGTAGTCGTGCGCAGTTCATCAAAGCAAAGACATTGTTTGTTTAGATATTCAAAACAGAACAAACTAATCAAAATCGTTATCTATTTAAGATAACAAAAATAGAATTAAAAATATGTCAAAAACTTTTAAACCTGTAAAAGCTGTTTTATTCGACATGGACGGCCTATTGTTGAGTAAATATTACGTGACTGTCAAGTTTATATTCCCTAAAGAATTTTTAATTCCATTACGTAACATTTTCAGACACAGAACCAATTTATGAGAAAGTTTTTGAAGAGGTTTGTGAGAAGTATGGAAAAAAGTTGACATCGGAAGTTCGTGTTAAGCTTCTCGGATCAACAGAGAAGCGATCTTGTGAGGTTTGCGTGAATGATCTCAAGTTGAATGTCACTTTAGATCAATTTATTCAAGATTTTCAAAAACTTTCACATCAGCGTCTTGCAAATGTTGAATTTATGCCAGGAGCGAAAGCATTGATACAACATTTGCATGCCAACAATATTCCGATTTGTGTTGCGACGTCGAGTGGCGATACAAGTGTCACTATAAAGACAAAGAATCATCTTGAAATCTTTCAACTATTCCATCACATTACTAAAGGTTCAGATCCAGAACTTAAAGAAGGAAAACCTGCACCGGATATTTTCCTTTTAGCTGCCAGTAGATTTGACTCAAAATTCAATCCCATTGAAGTAAGAAATAAATTTGAAATCTTCTTGGAGAAAGAAATAATCATAAATTTGATAATTTCCAGTGTCTCGTTCTTGAAGATTCTCCAAATGGCGTTCAAGGTGCTGTTTCAGCAAACATGCAAGTTGTCATGGTTCCAGCCGATTACATATCAGAAGAATTGAAGTCAAAGGCAACTCTTGCTATCAATTCTCTCGAATTATTCCAACCAGAAATTTTCGGTTTACCCGCGTTTAAATGACGATGATTACAATGAAAATTTATGTACATCCATAATAAATCATAAATGTTTATTTATTAAATAAAGTCACTCTTCTTGTTCTTTTTTCTTTCAATATAAAATTCATGACGTCAACAACAATCATCAGGTGACATTCAAAAGATGTCATTCACGTGTCTTTTTTTCTTTTCAAGTTCATTACTGATTTTCTTTGTCCACTTGAAATGAAAAACTATCGTCGTAAAATGTTTTGCTTTCGCAACAGACAATACAAATGTAAAGAGAGGAAATATTTAGAATATTTGCGCTATTACTACAATTAAAGCTTGTTATCTTATCAATTCTTTTGTATTAAAACGGAACACCAGTTGATAACACTCGCAACAAACCATGACAATCTTTAAGAGCTTAAATATGATGACTTACCCAAATACAAATTGGCTCATGTGTCATAAAGCTAACAACATCTTTAAGTTGATCAGAAAGTGAGTTGCTGGAGGTTTTGTTGACTTGGCCAGCTTTATGTAAGACTTCAGGATGTTTTCCATCTTCAGACTCATCTTTATCTTCTGAACTCAGTTCTGAGAGTAAATTGCTGTTCGTTAGAACGTCAAGTGCATCGTTAGATGATTTTAGAAGGGACGTTGAACGTGATGAAACATGATGTGAAGTGTTATGATGAAGCTCCCAATGAGGATCTGTTCTCACGACGTCGAATGCATAGTACAAACAACACGATAACAACAGTAAACTGAAGGCAGTATAGACTTTTAAGTTGGGTAAGGAAATGGAACGAACCAGAGCGATTGGCATAATTTGATAATTTTTTACACTTGTGACACTTTTAATTAATTTTTAATTGATCGTTGCGCGATTCTCCTTTTGTTTAATTTATTTTCACTCGGTTTTTGTTTTTGTTGTTTTAAATTTAAATCAATTCCATCCACAAAACTGCTTCATATTTTGTTTATGACGTCGTTTTGATGAAACTCTTTTTTTTTGTCTTGTTTCACTCGTGCAATCTGTTAATGAGACAAAAAGAAGAAATGATTAGCACGAAATGGAAATCATTTTTAAAATCTTTGTGTTTATTAAGTGAATATAGCTGGTGAAAATATTTTTGTCAGAGGCGAAGTTGACTGAAACGTTGAGATGCTTTTTAAGACGTTTCGCTATTTTTCTCGCTCTGAGAGTGATTAAAACAGTTGCGTGGCGTGTAGATTTACTGATATTTATGTTCTTCTTTTAAATGAATCCTAATTTTTTGCCACTAGACAGTAAACAGAATTTATTTTGAATTTCATTACTCAACTCATCAAAATTTGACGCAAAAGTTTTGACGATAAAAAATTGTTTTGTAAATTTACTCGGTAATAAAATTATTATAATTATGAACGTGTGTAAATGATTAAATATTCAAAATTCTAAATAGATTCAATGTTATTTTCTAGAATTTCATGAGATAATTTGATAATTTAAATAGCACAATGAAAGCTCTTTTCTTATTATCTTTTTTCAGAATTGATTAAGAGGGCAAAAGTTTAAAGGAAGGAACTTTTAAATTTTCATCTTAAATTTTCCTAAAAATGTCTTATTTTCGTTTTAATTCAGAGAAAATAATGTCACAGTAATTTTGCGAGAAAAACATATGGCAGTAAAGAAAATTATATTTTTTTTTCATTCGCTCCAATAAAAAATTGCAAATAGTTTTCAAGGCTGTTCTTTAAATTTTGATTATCTATTTACCAAATTTGTGTTTTGAAAGATAATCGAAGTAAATAACTGATTAGCAACTGGAAACCGTTGTGATGATAGATAATAATTGTGAAAGCTGAATTTAGATGATGGATAAACAAGAAAGCTTGTAGGACATAATCTTTTCTTTCTTTCTTTTTTTTATTTTAATTTTTTTTATAAATCTCACGAAATTTAATTGCGGATCACGTAATAATTTTATTTCAAATATATATTTTCACTATACACTTCTTTAAATTTAATTTATTAGGCATCAAATGCCACTAAAGGACTTTTTTAAAAAGTTTTGGATCCCTTTAAAGTTCGATGTCGTGTGATAATCGCGAGCGATATAAATAGAATAACAGTCACTAACATTAGTTTATACATGTAATCACGTCTCGAGCAACACACATAAGTGCTGCCAGGGTACCAAAGTACTACATTTGAGCTGCATGAAGTTAGCGGTAATATCTCTTGACCATAATATCTCATTCTACGAATATCTCGTAAACGACCAACCTTATTGATAGATTATCTTGAGAAGATCGACAGAGGATTCATAATTGAATAAGTTTGTATAAGATATTCTATCCAAAAAGTGCTTAATTAAGGAATTATTCTATGATTAACATTTTGTATTGGATACCCTTAATGCATTAAGGTGTTAACTGTGAACGACTTTAAACTTAAAATCGAATAAAAATGACAAACGCGAGCTTTGTGCTCGATGTTACTCTCAATAAAGTCGACACATATGAAGTTCATTTCAAACCCGCCACTACCAAGAAATTAACACAGTCTCCACCTAAAACTCGTTTTCCCCTAAGTCAGTTTCAGGTGGAGAGTGTGGACAATTTTCACACACGGACATATGAAATTCGGCACTTTGTATGGAAACTGGTCAAGGTCAAATCCACGCAAGTCGCAAATTACTCGGATTAGCCCGGACTCTGAGGAGCTTTTGGGGCATGTCATCACTTTGTTTACAAATTGAAGTGACCCTCATCAACAATCAAAAAAGAAATTTTGATTTTCTACTTTTCAATCTTAAATTAAACGTTTCCATTAATGGAAGAGGACGAAAATGGTGTTGAAGTTTTTATTGAAGAATCAACTCTGGAGATTGTTGATAACGGAGAAGACACAGATTGGAGGTTTGAATTAAAATTCTTATGTAATGAAGAAGTCATCTCTAAACTAACTAATTCAAAAGGAAAACTTATAAGAAAACGCATCGAACAGAAAAGAAATGTTAATATAAAGGTAGAAAGTTGTTCAGTTACAATCAAAGGAAATGCAGAAACTGATATAACATTAGCCGAAAAAGAAATTAGAAAGACTGGTAGCAAAAGTCAAAAGCCACAACTTACACATTTTCTTTCAATTCCTTTCAATAATGAAGAAATCAAAAATAATCACATAAAATTTAAGGATGAAATTCTTGAAACTGATTGTGCAATTCATAAACTAGATGCGTCATTTTTTTACAAGCCGGAAAAACTTCATCTGACGCTTGTTATGTTGACATTAGAAAACGAAGAAAAAGTCGAGGATGCCAACAAATGTCTGATTGAATGTAAGGAAAAGATTATCGATCCAATCCTTAATGAAGAGACATTGTCAGTTACATTATCAGGTGTCAATATTATGAATAACAAACCATCATCAACACGAATTCTCTTTGGTGTAGTTGAAAATGAAAAACTCCAACAAATCGCTAATGAAATTGCGCAATTTTTCTCTGAACGTGGATTTATAAAACTTGACCGCCCTCAAGTTAAGCTTCATGTCACACTCATCAATACATCGAAAGCTAAAAGAAAAAGGGCTTTTAATGCAACAGAAATAATTGAAAAGTACAAAGACTTTCATTTCGGAACACATGAAATAAAACAAATTCATATTAGCAAGTTACTAGGAAAATCTGACGATGGTTATTACGAGTCTGCTGGTCGGCTGGAATTTTAAAAATACACAAAAGCAAATGAAATCAACAATTTAAATTATAACTTCAATTTATTTTTAATAAAAATTTAATTTTCGTTTTCTTCTTTAAATATTTCATTTCAGCTTCTTGCTCTTCTTCTTACAATAGAATTGTGGAAAAAAAACATTTGGTTGTTTCAGAAGTAATATTTAAACGTTTTCTGTTCATTTTTTTCAGAGGATATGTAAAATTTGGGTTTAATGATTAGGTTGCCAATTGGGTCCGATACATATTATTTTATTTACTTTAATAACTATTTTTATCATAATTAAATAGTGATGGATGGAAGAGGATGGTTTAGCTTTGTGGAGTTAAAAAAATTAACTTTTAATAAAAGGGAAAGTAAAAAAATTTTCACCATCGACTAGAGCTTTAAAGTAAAAAAAATAAAGTCAAGTATTCAAGATTGGACGACTTATTGAACATTCAACAAAAATATTCATTTGAAAAGCGCACTTTTATAAAAATCTGGGAAGAGAACGGGAATCCTTCAGTTAACATTTTTATACCTATTGGTTGTGATTTACATTTTACAATTTTAATTTGTGTTCATTTTGACATTTTTGTTACGGAAGCTTACACATTGTGAATTTGTTCTTCGTCTTTTTTTATAAAATTCTTGCTACAATTTAACAGAACTTTCAATATAAATAAATGTTTTCTTCACATGATTTTGGAAGCTCAAATAATGAAGATAAAAGTCGAATAAATGAAAATATTTTGGATGTTGGAGCACAATTTTCATTTCGATTTAATTTTGCATAAAATGTCTATGCAGGAAGCCAATTGCTAATTGTGATGAATGATTTATTAAGCTTTGATATCAATTTTGTTTTCTGGTTTATCTAAATATCATTTAGTTTCAAAGATTTTCTCCTCTTCTCGTTTGAGTTTGTTTGCAAGTTCATAATTCTTTTATCACTGTTTTTACATGCATTAAAAATAAAAACTTTCTCCTTTTTTTTGCATCACTGTAAATAAGAAAATAAGTTTAAGGATTGTTTAGTTTTAAAAAAAAATTGAAAAGTTTAAATCGTTTTCTGAATATTTTTAGAAAAACTTTTAAGAAAGAAGGGAAAGTAAAAAAATAAGTTTCAAGCTTTGTGTGCAATATCATTTTAACCACTGCAAATGCAATATCTCTTGTGTTACAAAGCGGCTTTTATTTGGCATGTCCATTGCTAAGAACAGCTGGAATGACATTCGCTTCTTTTATTGCATCGATTTCTTTCTTCAGAAATGCATCGACACCGTCAGGTACTTTTCCAGCTCCATTGACTTCCAAGTCACTTGCCGTTAAGTTTCTCTTTCTTAGTCCATCAGTTGCGCCTCCACTATAAACTTCAGGTTCATTCATTCTCATCAAATCATCTTTCAACTCGACAATGCCATTCACAGTCTTGTCGATTAATCCTTCAATGTTTGCTGCTTCAATCTTTTCCTTCAGCAAATTCGATAAATTATCAGTTTCGCCTTTTATTTTGTTCACTTCTTTATTGATGAGATCTTTGAGAAGGTAATTTGTATCGGTTTTACGTTGGTGATTTTTATCACTGATATCATTCATACTGTTACTAAAGCTACTGCATGAACTGCTAGAATTACTCGACTCATCGATATCGGAAAGCTGCTTATTATCTTCAGCAACAACGATTTTTCGGTCATCTTTTAAAAGCTCATCGTTTTTTGATGGTTCAGCATCATCATGTGATGACTTTCCAAGAGAATCATCGGTAACTTTGGTCGTTTGTGTAACGGTGGATGAACGTTTATCGCTACTGCTAATATTTCGCATAAGTTTAGGGAAAACGAATACGGACAACAGAGCGATTAAATGAAGGCACATGAAAAGTTTCAGGTACAAACGAAGACTAGCCTAATGAAGGGAAATATTAAAATGTGTTCAATCATTCAATAAATTCAACTCACCCCAAGCTCGAGTAACACAAAAGGGAATGTCGTGTAGGCCATAAAAATACGAGTTACAATACAAGTCAAAACGTCATAGAATGTTCGACTCATTTCAGTTTGTTGGAAGTGATGACGGAACATTCGACGTGACTGAAATTATGATTTTTATATTAAATATTGATGATCTGACATATTTAATAATAAAATATTTATTCACCTTTCTAGCTGCTACTACTATAAGAGCTCCTGTCGAAAACGTCAAGTAATATCCGGGATAAAATCCGTGCCACAATGCACTTAAAGCAAATGTCAAAATTGTTCCATATTTCTTAGGTACGCGTTCATAAACAACCATACGTAACCAAAGATTTGTTCCAATATTCCAATTGTTGATACAGTCACGAAAACTTGTTCCCAACTGAAATGACAAGATAAACAGAAATGATAAAAATATAAAATAATTAAAAAAAATGTTGAAGGTTCTACCGAGATTTGAACTCGGATCGCTGGATTCAAAGTCCAGAGTGCTAACCATTACACCATAGAACCGCTTTCATATGTGAAAACCTTACGTTTTCAACAGATTTTGATATGAAAGTCGGCTGCGCAAAAAACAGATCACACAGCTTCTCTGACCGATTTCTTAAATTCGCGTTTTTAAGCTTTCCTGAAGTCGAAAATATTATTTTGAATTTACAATGTAGAAGGTGAAAGGTTTATCTACAACTGTTCATAAAAACCTGTTTCAATAACTTTACAGATTACTGGCAAATGAAAGTTATAGAAAATACTTCCTTCAACTATGTTCTACGAACATTCTAAACGAGATTCTAAGCACAACAATTAAAATATTTTTAAAATTAAAAAATAATTCCAACTCATTCAATTTTAAAGTAAATATTCGGAAATTATTGAATTAAATATTATTTTGATGTTTTCTAAAAGTTTTAAGATAAAAATGTTATCAATGTTTCAAAGAACGTTTTATAATTGTTTCATTTTACAATTTGAATCACTTTGACATGGTAAGACCAATATGTACTTTAGCCGCAACTGATTCATCAACGCAATGTTTGGCAGTAGCCAAATGTTTCATGCGTCTCTTCATAGGAGAAGCATTTGTACGGTTCTATGGTGTAATGGTTAGCACTCTGGACTTTGAATCCAGCGATCCGAGTTCAAATCTCGGTAGAACCTTCATATTTTTTTATTTTTTAATTTAAAATTATATTTTTTAATCATACTCACTTCAAAAGGTATCACATAAATATTTGTAAATAAGTCCCACTTTGGTGTGCCATCGCTTTCGAATCCATTAAATCCTAAGCCAGCATTATTGCAAATGGCATCGGCAAGCAGCCAAGCAAAATAATACTTGAAGCGAACAGTTGTAGTGCACATCATCAAGTACCAAAAGTTGTAGAATATGTTGTTGCCTTCGATAAAGTCGTCGTCTTAAATAACATAAATATTTAGTCATCGAATTTTATGAATACTCAATCAATTTAATTCACCTTTTATATTTTTGATAGGATATAGATTAATAAACTTGACAAAGATGTAAGCGCATGCTGCACAAGCAAATACTTTTTTTACAACAGCTTTCACTGGCGACGGTTCTTGGATAATCTTCTTGTTGGTTTCATCGATCATTCCCTAAAATTTTATTTCATTCTAAATTTAAAAATTTAATTAAAATTTCCAATCAAACTTACATTTGTGTTTGTTCTTTTGATAATATTGCAACCTTCAACAAATTCAATATAGTCGCGGTAGAAGATCAAGGGACCGGCCATTAGACTTTGGAAGTTTAATGCATAAGAAAAATATTCCAAAGGTGATGGAACCTTTTCGACCATGTGGTATTGTTGACTTTTTGTCAATTCCTAAAACAAGAATAAGATTAATTAATCATTAAATCTAGAAAAGAAAAGTTTTTCTTTACCTTCTTTCCACGTACAAAACCATCATGAATGCTGAAAGCCAAACTTACGACTTTCTGTGTGATGATCATCAGAGGTCCGGTAATGTCGACTGTATATGAGCCGTAATCGTTATATTGACGGTGAAGATGAATGCAGGAGAGGTATGTCAATGAAACGACCATCACGATTCTGTAAATAAATTACTTTTAATATCGCCAGACATTAAAACTGAAATTTAATCATTACCGTTGAACAATTTGAGGATTTTGAGTGCGAATAACGATATAACATGCAGCTGGAAGTCCTGCAATATGAATAGCTTGCTGCCCAAAACAGAAATATCCGAAAAACAATCCAATGACAAGTCCAAATGCATGACGAACACTTGCTGACACTTTTGATGGGTGCAAGTAAGAACGAAACAACGAAGCCAATATCAGAGCGAGTCCTTGAGTAATCAAGAAGTTTGTCTGAAAATAGAAAATAAAAAAAAAATTAAATTAAAAATAAAAAAATAGAAGGTTCTACCGAGATTTGAACTCGGATCGCTGGATTCAAAGTCCAGAGTGCTAACCATTACACCATAGAACCAAGTCAACACCATACAAAACTGTACAAATGTCGCGATGACAGATTTCCAACAAATAATCAACTATAAATTTTGATTCATCACTGCTTTCAATTATTTTGACATTGAACGCTCTACTTGAAAAGAAAGAGTTCATAGTCACCAAATTAATAATTTTTTTCTTTATATCTTATCTTTTAAAGTAAACAAATAAAAACTTCAACTGGAAACAAAGTTTTTACGCAAATAACACCGTCGTTAAAATTTCCCTGATAAAAATTAAACGAAGCAAATCAATAAAAACATTTCTATTTTTAGAAGGTCATAAACATCTGAAGTTTCGATAATTCATCAACGATCCCACGAAATTTTCATTACTCGTTTGATATTATAAAATGATTGCCATAGATCAAACGGATGAAGAGATTTAAAGCCAGTCATGCGGGAAGTCACATCGCAATGAACAAATATAAAGAAGATTTTTGAATAAAAAGAGAAGAACGCGTTTGTTTGCACTTTGGTACGAGTCGCGCGATAATCAGCTGTTTATGTATAAAAACGTCAACTCTCTCATACATTCAACGTGATTGATGTCTGACTGTGTTTACAGCTACCTAATGCATTTGTCAGGTTGCTTGAACATCATCCAAAATTTACAAACAGCACTGAATTCATCACATATAAGCGACGAAAAAATTTCCACTCTAAAATGTTTTCACTTTTATAAATGAAACTATGAGGATGAAAGTAAATGTGTCAAGTTTCTTCTCCCTTCACACAATCAAACATTCAAAACACTTATAACTCTTAAAATGTGTAACAGCAACAAGTTGCATAATTGTTTATTAAACACTATACTCTCTATCTCCCTTTTTTCTACTTATGAAGCATATATTCGCGGTCATTTGTTGTCTCGTTACATTGTTAACATGTTTGCCTTGAAAATGGTTTCCCTTTGTTGAAATTCTTTGAAGGAAAATATTTAGGTAGGTAGCTTCTATTTTTAAAGCAATTAAGACTCATACGAACTTCGCTTCATCTATTTATTTATCTCGTTATTCTGTTTTTTTGTGTTGTCATTTTAACGGCAATATATTTGAGCGAAACTTTTCCTGTCCGTAACCGTTTTGATATCGTATTTGTGCACGCTCTTAAATATTAAAAGAGATATATTTTTGTTTGGTTCAACACCTAACGTCAAATAATGTTATATATTGACAGTATGATGAAAACAACACTCGCACATATTTTAACAACATCAATAATTTATTCACATCACGTTGGATAAGCAGAAAGAATTTTTCCCCAAAAATAACTTAATTTACAATCAAAACAAGAACTGTAATACGAACAGTTAGACACTTCAATAATATTATAGAACTCTATATGAACTAACACGAACAGATAATTATTGACATAAGAGGCTATCTGAATGAAGCTTCATGAGCAATGTGTAGACACAAACAATTCACCAATTATTAGCAATGAGCATCTAACTGATTTTGTCGCAATTTACCAGAACATATTTAGTATCTTATATAAAATAGCACAAAAGCCGATGAATCATAACTTTGGTTGCGACTTACGAGTTTTCAGCTACTTCGTGATTATTGGAAATAAATTTATGGAACGTTTTTATTTGTTGGGGGGGTTAAAATGGGTGGCATGTGGCATTCTTAAATGCTTTTAGTATAAGAAAAGTTTGAAAAAAGATTATTGGATATTTTTTTGTGACAAGTTGTTATTTTCCTGTCTTCAATTACGCGTAAAAGTCTTTAAATGTTCGTTAAAGGAAATTACGTGTTTAAGAGCTTGATTTTCACTTTATTGTTTCGTGATTTGACTTTTCCGCTGACTCAACAGAATTAAACTCATTGCACTTTGACAATGAAAGCAAAGACGCACAAAAAAGTTGTTCACAAACAGCTGCACATTTGCATCATCTCTCAATCTTCACTTTTTTTCTTCTCTTTCTTTTTTTGTTTATTATCTTCTTGATGCAATTCGGTAAATTTTGTTTTCCACCCAAAAACGTCAGTGGGGTTTTCTTTTTTCTTCTTTTCATTCACAATATGGCTGAGACACTTTTTTTGGATGGGTGTGATGAAATCATCTTGCAAGAAGTGACTTCAACATCGCATGATACATGCCGCTCTACGTGAATTTATAAACTTACCAAATCGACTGATAAGCCTAAGACATCAGCTAATGATGAAAACATTTTGGAGCCCTCATAGTTGGATTGTTGAGCGAATTCTATTTCAATTTTATTAGTCATTTTTCCAAACTTGTAATTTTTTTTCTTTCTACTTGTGGAATTTTCCAAAAAAATGGATAAAACAATAAATGAGATTTTTCTTCACTTTATCAGTGGAACTCTAGCAGTTCCTTTCTATGTTGTCTTCACCGTCTACTAACACGATTTTATATACCGCGACGCTGATAATTTAAAATTGTCTTTTAAACTCAAGACAATTTTTGTTGCGTTTTTTTTTATTTTTTCTGAGTTAACTTCAGCACCACCTTAAAGTAAAGTTCGCAAAACAGAACCAATGGAAAACTACTTTCTCAGAAACTTTGAACGCCTTTTATTTTATTTGAACATTTGAACCCATTTATAAATTAAAATGTTATAATGAATTAACATATTATTGGAATTGTGCTTTTCTTATTAAACCAGCTGGCCCATCATCATATGCTGCCAACTCTTGTGGAATGATTGTATTCTCTTCGACAACGCTACAAGGACGACACATGCAACCTAAAATGATACTCAATTCGTATAATATTGAACTTATTCAATTTAATCATGTTGTAATATTCATACACATATTAGATTAAGTTTAAGAAAAACATTGCAATTTACATACCTAGAGGAGCTTTAGTTGAAACCTAAAAAATTTAACGGTTAAAATAATTTTAAATTTTCAGAACCATCATTGACATAAACAAAAAAATTTCTGAACACACAAAATAATTTTTTGTTGTTGCTCTTAATTACAGAAAACTTGTCGTATTTAAAAATAAGTTTGTAGCTTCATATTATCCATTTTCTAATTATTAGTCGTTGCATTAGAAGCTTCTTGTTAGGGATATTAAATTAGTGTTTTGATAACTTTAAAGCTGACAAAGGTAAGTGGAAAATTTTTGTGTGAAATTCTCCAGAAAGGAAAAAAAACCAGCACTGACCTTTCTAAATTTTCTTTCGCCTTGTTTTGCTTTTGGGCAGAATAATGAAACAGAAGCTTCTCTCTCTCCCGACTCTTGACAACAATTACATGATCGCTCCATTTGCCATATTTTACTGCCTGAAACCTTTGAATAAATTTTGCATTAGTTTTATAAGTCTATAAATTATTTCTCAACTTCCATAATTAAAATTCCATTTCGTTGCGTTATGGTGTCAAAAGAATTGACAAACATTGTTTTGTATTTTTCTCATACCTGAACATAACTTCCGCACTTTCCAATACAAGCAAACGATGGAATTGGTTTCGGTACGCATCCAGGATATTGCAGAACATGAATTACGGGTGTAAGAGAACATTCATCACTTGCGCTTGCAACACTTTTTATTTGATAAGATGAGCATCCGTAAGCGAAAAAGAATATTATTAAGGCTCTCATGATATTAAAAGGAGAGTCTTCTGCAAAAGAATTAACGGGATTGATTGAAGTGAAACTAGAATCAGAAGTTCATATTTATACACATGTCGAACTCCTTTCACATTACATAAGTCTTAATGTGTCGAATAATTAATTCACCCTTTGATGCTTTGCGTCCTTTTATGCAAAGAGTAAAGATACATAATTCCTCCATTACCACCAGCTGATCGTCATAAGTAGCTTTGATTTATTGCCGCCAACACTTTAATGTTTGAAGGAAAAGAAGAGAGAAAAAATACGGTGGCGGAATCTGTGGTCGTTGAACTTGTCGTGAACTAAAATCGCTCTTTCTAATAAGTAAAGGAAACGTAAAAAGTCTGTAAGAGAAAACTCGGCAGATTTAGAACAATTTTAGTTTTTTTCCCACAAAAAAATATTTATTTCTATAATTCAATCTCAGAAACATGTCCAATATGTGATTACAAACTGCTTAATGACCTCGAAGGAAAATGTGATGATGATGATGTGAAAAAAAAAAATTTCTTCTCACTTTTGAGTACGTTGAAAATAATGATGATGAAAACAGAAAATAAGAAAAGAAAATTTTCATATTCATCGATATTTCATCAAGATTTTCATCTTAAAATTTATTTTTACTCGCATTTCTTTTTAACAAATTCGTTTCCATTAAATAAACCAAATAAAATGAATGAAAGTGAGAGAGAAAGAGATGAAGAAGGAGATGCACGTCCGTTTAACGTGAAAAATCACCACATTTGAAGCATTTGCATTCACTTGGTTCCCGTAATCGTAAATCCATTGACGACATGCCATTTGATGTCAAACGAATTCCATCGGGATCGTAACAATGATTTAATGTAACCAAACGATCCTTTAAATATGATTCCCGACAACAGTAGCATTCCTTGAGAAAACCAGTTGGTGTGATAACCGAAGGTTGAACTTGGCTGTTGCAAAAACCTTCGCATTTGTTGACAGTTACTTCTCCATCACAAGTTCTTTGAAGACGTCCAAGTTCGTCATATTCCTCTGTGAAAAATAAAATTAATTAAAGTAATTCAAATGTAATTTAATCTTGTGATAAACCTTTTATTAAATGCAATTGAAATGGCAACGTTTCACAATTTTCATCCCCTGAAAGTTGGCCATGAACAAGAACGCAAACCATTCCACAAATCACAAAAGTGACGAGTGAGTGAAACATGATTTAAGCGAAATTCTTTTCAAACAAGCCATTTATTGTTGACTTGCATGGCCTATTTATACCATTCCTCATCTACTTAAGAATTTATTCCCACCTGTGGCTCAAACACAATTTTCTCATTTTTCATCGCAGAACTTTCGCAACATCAGTCATTGAAAATTGTATGGAGAACGAGCTGAAGTTGGATAAACAGAAAACAACATCATTTGGTGGATTCTGTGAACAAGAACAAGTGTCGTCATCAACAATGGATGGTCAACATATCTCAACACGACCAGAATCACCAATGACCTCCTACAATCTTTCACAGCCACTTTCATCTGGAAACTGTTCGGGTGGCAACTCTTCCATGCAAGGAAATGCGCAATTTAACGGCAACAACAACAACAAATGTGGAAATATGAATGAACAGCAAAACAATAAAAGCAGAATTTGTCGAGACTTCGTTCGGGGAACATGTCGTCGATTGTATTGCAAAGTGAGAATTTTAATTAAAAATTTTACTCAACAAATGCTTTAACTAAATTCTTTTCAGTATCCTCATGTACAATCATCAGAATTGGTCGTGTTTTGTCATGATTTTCAAAATAATAAATGTCCACGAATTAATTGCAAGTGAGTGTCATTAATCAAATACTTAAAATGATTAAGATAATAAATTTCTTCTTTTCCTTCGAAAGATTTCTTCATTATACGATTGAGGAAGAGGACCATTACCGTAAATACGGTGAGTTTCCAATTGGCCAACAACAAGAAGACTTTAATGGAAGTAATCAGAATAATGGTGGAAATATTCAGCAGCAGCTTGAATATCAAAATGATAATAGTTTTAAAAATTTCTTTAATGGTTCAAATTCATCAAATTCCAATCGATCATTGCCATCACTTCTCGATGGTGATTTATTTCATTCGTGTCAACAACAACGAATGGATTCGTGTAGCATGCATTGTCATAACGATGGAAGATTCTCTAATGCTAACAGTGTGTTCAGAACCAATTTGAAGCGTAATCAGGATCGTGATTGTATGCAGCAAACGTTCAAAAGATGTCGTGAAGATGACATCATGACAATTCTCAGACGTTTTGAAGAAGAACATCAAATGTTGAAACGTCGCGTGGAAGCAAATGAATTGAAAATTGCTGAACTTCGAGCATCGAACGAATATCTTATGACACAAAATGCTCAACTTCGAATATCGACAGTTCAAGTATCAAGAGTCGTAAATCCCGTGACGGTAACGAACACACAATCTCACCAACAAAACCAAGGACCTCAAGTTATAAATGCATCGATGGCGCCTATTCAAGTTGCAACTCCCATTGTGTCAATGGCAACGCCACAAACACAACTTATTGCAACACCACAGAATATGAGTGGAGGTCCAATTGCATTAGCAGCCAACACCTCACAGCCGACACAACAAATTCTTGGAACATCACAAATAACGTTGGCACCTGCTGCACTTGCACCATCAATATCGACGCCTTCAATTGGCCTCTCAATTAACACATCGCAAGCACTTCAAGCGGCTATTTCTAATGCTACACAACCAATCATTTCTTATCCTATCATGACGCATAGTATTCTCCCTCATTGATTGTGTATCGGCAATGGGATGAAAGTTGAACAATTTTGAGTGAAATAAGAAAAAAATAAAGAAATGATTTGTCTTTTCTCTTCGTGTGTAGTCAGAAGTTGAAACTAAGCGCGAATATTCTGTAAATTAGGTAATTACATAATTAGCGCGCGTTTAATGTAAATAACTTTCTTTCTCTTCTTTGTGAAATGTTCTTCAACTACCTATATTTATTTTAAATAATTGATTAGAGAGTAGAATGAACAAATATTAATGAATTAAAACAAAAAAGAGTTGAAAAATGGATTGAAAAAATAAGAGTTAAATAAATTAGAAATTATCAAAGAATTTGTTGTTTTTTGGATTAAAAATTTTAATTTTTAAAGCCGCGATGATAGAATCTGTTGGATTCGATTTAGTGGAACCAGTTGTCATCAAGAGTGTTTGTCTGTGCACCCTGCATAGGGGTTTGAATTTGTTATTTTATTTGCATGATACTTGAAAGTTAAGCTACGAAAAGTGATCTTTCTTTCTGGTTGTTTCTTATTACTTTTTATTTAATTCAAATTTGTTCACAGATTCTTCAAGTATCAAATAAATCATCCAAATTATTCATACACAGTGCAATTCAAGCGTTTATGCCAGAACTTAATTTAAACGTAATAAAATATGCTTTGCAGTGACGACAGTTGATTTCATTCCTTTTTTCTCTTCAGATAGTTCTGTGAAATGATTAAGTAAATTTATTAAATATTTTGATTATAAATTGAGAAGTTTTTAATTCACCTCTTCAGCAAGTTTCCTTAAACTTTCAAAAGTTGATTTGCCTGTTTCCTTTAACATGTTGTAGAAAATTCGTGACTTATTTGTTTTCGATAGAAGTTCATGTGGTGACGCAAATTCAACAACTTGACCAGCATCCATCACGAGAATCCGATCTGAGTCCATGACAGTGTTAAGTCGATGGGCGATCGTCAAAACTGTGCACTCAGCAAACTTCTGTCGAATCGTTTCTTGAATCAATGCATCGGTTTGTGGGTCGACATTTGCTGTCGCTTCATCCATCACCAGAATTTTATTTTCTCTTATAATCGCTCGAGCCAAGCACACAAGTTGACGTTCACCAATTGAGAAATTTGTTCCATTTTCAGAGATTTTCGTCATGAGACCAGCTGGCATTTCACTGATGACTTCTTTCAATTTCACTTCCTCAAGTGCACTCCACAATTTTCAGCAAACTTCTGTCGAATCGTTTCTTGAATCAATGCATCGGTTTGTGGGTCGACATTTGCTGTCGCTTCATCCATCACCAGAATTTTATTTTCTCTTAAAAGCGCCCGAGCCAAACACACCAGTTGACGTTCACCAATTGAGAAGTTTATTCCATTTTCAGAGATTTTCGTCATGAGCCCTGCTGGCATTTCACTGATGACTTCTTTCAATTTCACTTCCTCAAGTGCACTCCACAATTTTGCATCAGAATATTCATCAAACGGATCGAGATTGTAGCGCATCGAGCCCGAAAACAAAACCGGCTCTTGTGGGATGATCGAAATCTTCGATCTTAAGTCGTGAAGTCCCATCGCTTGTGTGTCTCTCGTGTCAATATAAATCTGACCGTCAATATACGACAAACGAAATAGTGCGTTAATAATTGAACTTTTACCAGCTCCCGTTCGTCCAACAATTCCAATTTTCTCTTGTGGCAAGATCTCGAAATTTAATTCTTTCAAAACTTTTTCTTCCATCTCGTCTGGAACGTAACTCAATGAAAGTTTCTCAAATTTAATTTCACCCTTTTCAGGCCATTCCTTTGGTGGCTTTTTTTCTGGTTTCGAATCAAAATCTGGTTCGGGATCAACAGTGTTGTACTCAACAACACGTTCAACAGCCGTCATGGAATTCTCTAATGATGCTGTTTGTCGAATTCCTTGTTGAACCATTCCAGTTAAACCCATCGCTTGTGTGATTGCAAGTCCAACATTTTCACCGGTATTTTCCATTAGAAAGAAACTCAAAACAACAATCGCGATGTAAATAACGCAAGAGACATCAAGCCACAATCCAAAAGCTCGTGACGTCACAAGATAAATATAATGCGCTGACGTATTCAAATCTTGATGTCTGTTGAATTCCGAAGCGAGAATTTTCTCAGCATTAAAAGCTCGAATCGTTGAAAGTCCGTTGAGTGTTTCAGAAAAATGTGAGAAAATCGGTGATGAAGCTAAACATTAATTAAAGAAAATCATTTTGATATTAAAATTGTTTATTTTCTTACTTGTTGATTGAATTCGTTTGACGTCAAGCGATGTTTTTAAGTAGAATTTTCTCAGATAATGAAAAATTGTGAATAAAGCAAAAGTTGGGATGAGATAGAATCGATTGATGACAACAAGCACTGTAACAGCTCCCAAAATATTAAAGATAACTTGAAACACATCAACAAGAGTGAAAGGTAAAATTTCATCGACTTCTTTAATGTCTTTACTGAATCTATTAAGAATTCTTCCCGAAGGATTGGTATTAAAGAAATACATTGAAGCTTTCGTTATACCAGCAACCATAGCATCATGAAGATGACGAGAAGCTCGAGTTGTAAGAATGGAAAATACAAAATTCCTGCTTAATGTCAATAAAATTACTCCGACAATTAATCCACTAAAAATGGCAATGACAACGTTACGTTCGTAGGAATTTTCATCAATTTCAACATTACTTTGCATTTCTTCTTGTCGTACCAAATAAGACACAAAATAATCGCTAGTTGAAGTAAAAATCTGAGATGAAATGTATAAAATGAAGATTATGAAAATGCTTTTGAAGCCACCAGCTGCATTAAAATAATCTTTATAAGGCTTCAATCCAACTGAACCTTTTACACGTTTCTCTTCAATATTTTCCTTCTTTTCCACAAAATTATCTTCATTGAATTTTCCTTTTGAGTGTTTCTGTGCTAAATTCTCTGATTTTTGTTCTTCAACATTTTCATTTTTCGGTAAAAGATTTGCAAAATCTAAGCCTGAATCGCGAAGATTTTCAAAAGTTCCAACACCTTCGACAATTCCATGATTTAAGAGAAGAATTTGATCAGCTGTTGGTAAATATTGAAGTTGATGTGTGACGAGAATCACGAGTTTGTTTTTAAGAAATTCTTTGATGCAATTGTCGAACAAATGGCGACCAACATTAGCGTCAACAGCACTCAAAGGATCGTCAAGTAAATAAATGTCAGCTTTACGATAAACTGCACGAGCCAAGTTGATTCTCGCTTTCTGTCCACCAGACAAACTCATGCCACGTTCACCGACAATTGTCTTGTCGCCATCAGGCCACATTTCGAGATCTCTCGTAAGTGAACAAGTTTTGATGACAGCTTTGTAGCGATCCTTTTGATAAGATTCGCCGAAGAGAATATTTTGACGAACGGAACCAGAGAACAGCCAAGGCTCTTGAGATGCATACGAGATGACTCCATTCACTTGAATGTCTCCACCTTCGATTGGCAACTCACCAAGAATCGCTTGAATCAAACTCGACTTTCCAGCACCAACTTTTCCTATAACGGCTAGAATTGTCGATGATTGAACATCCAAATTAATGTTCGATAAAGTTAATTCTGTTGCTTCTCCTTTCCATTTTGCTGACACTTTATTCAGTTTTAATTCAATAGATTCATGAACCTTGATATTTGGTTTTATTTCCAACAAATCATTTTCTTGCTTTAAAAATTTATTGACTCGTATACTTGAAGCTCGACAATCAATCGCATAATTAACAGCAAATGGATACATGATGACCATAGTAAATTTTATAACATTAAAGAATGCAACCACAACAAATGCTTTTTGAGCTGTAACTTCATTTCCAAGGATTGAATAAGTCACCAAAGTTGAAAAAACAGCAACTGGGACTGAAAAAATTATGCAAGACAGAAAAAATCCTCGAATCCAACAATGATATCGAATAAGTTTTGTCTCATTAAATCTCGAGACTGAAATGATTTTGTTGAATGGTTTTTCCCACGCATACATTTTAATCACTTGAATTCCTTTTATCATCTTTTAACAAAAGTTAATTAATTTTAATGATTTTTCTTTGATAAAATTTACTTAACTTACTTCATTCATTAAATGAACTCTCTTGTCAGTTCGTTTCGCTGTTTCGAAGCATATTTTAGAAATTTTAGTTCCCGCATATACTGAAGATGATTTTCCATGTTAATCAACATAAATTTAATGTGATTATTACTTACATTGAAGGGGTAGAAGTGAAATAAGAACAAATATCCCAGCAAAAGCTGACACACCAACTTCTTGATATATCAAGAACGTCACTAAAGCTGTTTGGATGAAACCAACCCATAAATAATGAATCCAAAAGATAATTCCTTGGAATCTAAATCATTAAATTGAATTATTCTATAATCAACTAATGTTCCACAACTCACTTCCCAGCATCTGTCGCAAGTAAATTTATTAACTTCCCCGTTGTAATGTTACCCAAAGAAGTTTTTGAGAGTTTCAAAGATTTTTGATAAATCATTGAAGATACTCCTGCTTTTATCATTGCTCCTAATTTTAAGCCATTAACATGTGATGCATTCGAAATCATGCTGTTTAAGAAGATTGAAAAAATAATTCCAAACGAGTATGCAGCTGCCTCTTTTTGATTGATTCCACTGGAGTTTGTATAAAATTTTATAAGTTGACTAAGGAATATTGGGGGAAGTATTTTAATGGCACACTCAACAAACAATATAATCATCCCATGAACTAATATTTTCATCCCGAAGACATCAACAATTGATGGAACTAATTCTAACCGTGTTTTAAATGCTTTTTGTAAGTCATTTTCCAACTTATCAGCTTTTTGTTCGTTAAGTGGTTCATAAAGATCATTTACACCAAGAGTTTGCTTACTACCCTTGAAAAATATCGGAAAAATCCATGAAAATGTAAGAAATGACAAAAAGCTTGCATCTTCTTGTGGACATTTAGAAAGTTTAGCTGTTTTGTTTAGTGATTCCATATTTTCAACACTTTGTTTCTGTTTTTGATAATATTCAAGGAACTTTAACATGTACAATTAATAGATATTTACTATTTTTAATTTAATAGCAACATTATTTCATCACATTGCACAATTGCAAAGCTTTTAATGTTAAATTCTCCATTTTTGAGTTTTCTTTAATATTTAAATGGAATTAGTAACACTAATTAGTATTACACTTTAATTTTTCTATTGTTTAATATTTATTATCACCTAATTTCAATTTAATTCATAATTTTAATCTCAACATGCTCATACTTGTTTCGTACTCGAAAATAAACTACCTCAAAATAAGCAATAATACATAACAATATGTGGTTAGATATCTACTACCACATATAAGTAAGTTTAAAAGCGAAGGCTTCTATTTAGTAGCTTTTTAAAAGTTCTTTAAAGCTTTCTCGAAAAAGTGAATGAAATCAGATAAAAAATTCGTTAGTTCAAAATTTATAAGAACAACTTGACAAGCCCTTCGTATCATAAATCTGCTGAATTGCTGAATGTGCTGAAAACACGTCAAGTTTTTCTTCCTAAAAAATTTTCCGGGTGGATTTTAATATTTTTCTGAATGAGACACGATATTTGAAAAAGTCTTTTCTATCCAACAAATAGAAATCGTTTCAGCAATTAATTTAAAGTTCAAGTTCTCTCCATAGAATCATCACAAAGTTTATTCGAAAATGCACAAACTTCACATTTTGATATTTAATATTTTATTGACATCAACAATTGTGAGTTGCAACTTACAACCTATTATCAAAGATAATTTTGGAACAAAAGATGAGAAGCTGAAAGCAGAGAAACAACAAAAGTATCCACCATGCAAATCGTGTGCAATTTTTGTGGATTCTTTTAAGAAAGTAAGTTTTCTATAATTAATAATCCAGAAATATTTCTTATCTAATCATATAAAAAATCTCTCTAGGGCTTAGAAAAAACACAACGTGGAAAACATGACGGAGGTGATGCTCATTGGGAGGAGCAAAAACTTGGAAGTTACAAGACGAGTGAAGTGAGGCTAGTAGAAATTCAAGAAATGTTGTGCACCGACATTACAAGAGGTGAACAACAGTGCTTAACTATTGCTGAAGAGCATGAAAGTGACATTGAGTACTGGTGGAAACGTCAAGATGAATATCCAGGTAATTTTCATTCATCAGAAAAAGACGAATAACTTAATTAAATTTTATTTAATTTTTCAAGATTTCTTTGAATGGTTTTGCATTGAAACTTTGAAAGTTTGTTGTCATCCAAATTATTTCGGTAAGGATTGTTTAGAATGCACAGATTGTTCAGGAAATGGTTATTGCAAAGGAAATGGAACACGTAAAGGAAATGGAAAGTGCAATTGTGATAAAGGATATTCAGGTGAAAATTGTCAGCAATGTTCTGATGGTTTTTATGAAGCTTTCAAAGATGAAAGCAAACTTCTGTGCTCACAATGCCACGTCGCTTGTCATGAAGGCTGCTCGGGACCAGGGACAAAGAATTGTGTAAAATGTAAGTCGGGCTGGTTCATGAAAGAGAGTGAAGGATGTTACGACATCAACGAATGTGTCGAGCAAAGTGCTTGTCCAGGTGAAAATCAATTTTGTGTAAATAGCGAAGGATCGTATCAATGTCTTGAATGCGATAAATCCTGCAATGGCTGTGATGGTGACGGTCCTGATATGTGTGTCAAATGTGCTGATGGATATGAACTGCGGGATGGAATGTGTACAGGTGCGTTAATTGAATTTGAGTTTGTTTGATGTTTTTCGCTTTTGTTTGATTTGCTGACTTATGATTGGCTTTTAGTCGCGTATTTTTGAGTGAATTAGTTGTGATTTTTTAAAAATCCTTCTCTAACAGTTCTCAGTGTCATTTTTTGCTTCGAAAGCAAAAAAAATTGCATGCCTGCCTTTTTTTTTGATGTGATGATAGCTCGCTTGACTTTGAAATAAAATTTATTATAACGACATTCTTTTTTATGTTTAATAATTTCCTTCCATAAGCTTATCATTTGTATGCAAGTTGCATAAATTAGTCAAATGTTGACCATTAAAATATATTCCAAATTCCAATGAAGATTTAAAAAAACAAATTCAGAGTCAACAAAATTTTGTTTCATCCATGCAGATCTTACAAACGAGAAACGAGATCAATATGTCACGCTAACACGTTACTGTCTTTACCTCGGTCTCTGCGTGACTGTATGCATTATTTTTCAAAACTCAACATGGCTTGCCGCAATCTTTGGCATCGTCGTTGGAGTTTATATCAGTTTATCGGAATACTGGTTGAAGACGAATCCCGTACCAAAATCACCATCACAAAAGATTCTCGAAGCTGCAATGGGAATGGAATAAAATGAAAGTCGCGACGACTACCGCAAAAAATATTTAATTTTCAAAACAAATCTTTTTTTTTGTCTGTTTAACCACATTAACGATTCGGTAGGAAACCAATAATGTTGCTTTTGTCATAAGTCACGAATCAAGCAAATTCAGTCAACTGATGATATTAAATATCAACAACAGCAACCTCACATAAAATATTTAATTATTGCAGCTACAACTTTTGAAGAAACTTCATCAGATGACAAATTGAAAGACGAATTATGAATTTAAGAAGAACATTTTACCGTTTGCCATTAATTTATTAAAAAAGAATTTTTTTAACTTTCTAGATTCTAAGTCTGAACCAAAAATTAGATGAAGCTCATGTTTTGTAAAATTAAATTTCACGAACATTAATGATTAAGTAAAACCGCGTAATGTTTTAAATGAGTTTTTGATTGTCGTCACACATTTCTATATCATATTTGCTTCCCTGTAACGCAAAATAATATTTTTTCGGTAATCACCGTTACGCAATTAATCGGTGAAACGTTGCATCCATGCCCGCTATTTAACCGGTTTCGTTTGTTGATTGCTTACATTCAATAAGCAAATTTAAATTGTATGAATCGAAAATGACTTCTTCGAACGCAAAGAAATAAATAAAAACAACAAAGAAATCAACGACATGTAATCAATATTTTAATCATGTGTCGATTACTTTATTATGTCGAGTTGTCGAGCCGAAAGACCTGATCGTGAAAGTGAAAGTTGGAAGGAAAAGGTATCGAGAGAGTTTCTTCTCTGTTTATTTATACGCCCAATCAAGAAAGCATCAATTACATGACACGACTTGACATTTTGACATTATTTAGTCGGCAAGCTTATTGTGGCTTCTTTCTTATTATTAAATACTTCGCGTTATGTGACACATCAAAGTGAAATAAACTGGTTTCTTCTTGTTATTTTTTTTTTCGATTTTATTGTGAAAACAAATTAAATTTTATTTCAACTTTTTTTTTGTAATTTAATTTAAATTTGGTTGGCACATCGACGACTCAGCTAACATTAAAGATTCATATTCTTTGCATGTTTGCAATATGGTGAGATTTAGTTGCGTCCGACTCCGTCGATTTGTCCTTGAAGGTTTGAGATGACTTCCGATGGAACTTCAGCTCCCAAGATTTCTTGAAGGTTTATTCTCTGACCGCCGGGAATGTTTTCATAAGCAGCAAGCTCAATTCCCTCTTGAACCTAGGAAAAGAGAAACGAAAAAAAAATGTTTAACTTTACAAAGTAAATCAAAATTTGTGCGTTGTGTTACTTACATTTTGGATTGTTGCGCCTTGTGGAATAAGAGCTGAATTTTGAGCTTGTCTGATAGCATCGTTTGAGAAAGCAGCTCCTTCTTTTTGTGGCATTGCAAAGGCAATCGATAAGCAGACCAACAGGCAAAAAACTACTTTCATTTTGCTGAAACATGAACCATAAACAAAACATAAGAAGAAAGAAGAAACAATTTTATTCATTTTCATCATTTGAATATTTAAACTGTTTTATGCTAATCTGCTTCTTGTTCTCTTTTTTGTCATTTTTACTTTCTTGTTGGTTTTTTTATCATCATTTTTCAATTTTAATTAAACTGCGGGCAAGAAATTTCAAACAATTAGCATATTTCTTTAAACGAACACTGTTCGATTTGATTTATATTCTCTTCCGTTTGTTGCCACATGAAATAACTTTATTTGCATGCTATTGAATAAGAAAAGAGTTTGAATCACAAATTTCAATTTCACACAAAATATTTATTTATTTCGTTATGAAGTTTATCACAAAAAATTATCACAAACTTTCATTGCACTAAATGATGAAAGATGATGCTGGATGGAAGTGAAACTTACCTAATTGTAAGTGTTAATTAACAGTCAGACAACAAAATTGATACTGAACAAAATTCAAGCCGAATGATCCGTTGTTGTGGCATTTATATAGGTTTGAAGTAGATCGTTTCACCGCTTCCCCCCCCACTTTTTATGCACTGCATGTTTAAAGCTTTTCTCTTAACTTTTTGCTAAGAAAACATCTTTGTAATTATATTTGCTAAAAAGCTTCTTTTTGAAGCTTCTTTTGAAACCAAAACACGATAGGATGAGAAAGATGAAGAAAAACACGATAAAAGTTTTTTAATGACTTTTAAAATATTTATTGATCCACCTTCAACCATAATATTTTATTAGACATAGTAACTGAAGCTGAATGAATATGCTAAGAATTTCTTGAGGAATTTGTCGAAATGAATTATTTATTTTTAACTTTTTTTTTGTGTGGAAATATTTTTTCTCTTCAAAGCTTGAAGCTGATTGAAAGCTTGTATTGTATATAAGTGAGAACCAACGTCAAGATAGTTTCAATAAAGTTTGAAGATTAAATGTTTATCAGATACGTAAGATAGATTTTAACAACATCAAGATTCCAAAAATGTTTAAATTTTGAATATATTTTTAATTGAATAACTATTTCATATCTAATGAAGTTAATTTGATGTTAAGTTGTTTATTTGTGTCTTCAAATTTTATTTGTCAGTGGATAATTTGATTAAAAATATTTAAATTTGAAAGCTTCGTTGGCTTCTTTGTTTTTTAATATTTTGTTTGATTAATATTAAAAGACATTTTAGCAAAATTTGAACTGATGAATGCGAGTTTACAAAAAGATTTCAGTATTTTGTATTTAGAAAGCAGTGAATGTACATAAAATCTGTTTTATGTCTTCTATTGATAATTTAATTTAAAATCATAGCTTTTGCTCACAAGATATATTTATTATGTATTAATGCAAATATTCATTTAATTAAGCTTTGTGATAGAATATGAAATTAAGTAAGTAATTCTCTGAATAGTGTTGAATGTTTTAATTGAATCTCGATTGGGATTCCATTTTAATTTTAGCTGTTTCACGTGACTTGTTATGAATTTCCGCTGTTCTTAAAGTTATTCCGAAAATGTCTTCGTGATAACGATTCTCATCCTGTGAAGTAAGAAATTGTAAAATTATAATTTTAAATTTTCATTCAATTAGATTTTAACATGAAGATTGCATTACCCTTAGTTGAAGCATGTACTTTTCAGCTGCCGATTCAGTTTGTTTGTCGGAGTCTGCGATGATTTTTCTGAATAAAGGAATTTGCATTAACTTATTGTTTAAATTCCTTTCATCGCAGTAAGATATTCACCTTAAAGTTTGATACACGTTTTCAGCCATTTGAACATCTCCGCAAACATAAATGTGAGCTTTTTTGTGCTTAATTAAGTCGCAAACTTCTGCTGATTCCTTCATTATCAGATCTTGAACATAAGTCTGCGAGAAAAGAAAAGGAATTTAAAACTCAGATGGAGGCGATGTTGAACTTAAATTAACTTACTTTCGGTATGTTGGCTTCTCTTGATAATGCCAAAAAGACTTTATCGAGGATTCCTTTTTCCAACATTTCCTTCTTTTCATTGCTATACAAATCCAAACATTTTGCACGACACCCGAAGAATAGCCAAACTTTTGGTACATTGAACAAAGTGTTTTGCAATTTAATTTCATCAAGTTCTTGCCAAAAACTTCGAAATGGGGCTGTTCCGGTGCCTGTTTGATTTGCAATCATAATAATTTAGACATTTATTGACTTGTTACAAAATTCAATTTCAATATTTTCATTTTTCTTTTGAACTTTCTTATTTTATTTTGTCACACTTATCAAAATCAAGTGAAAGTTAGAAGAACTTAAGAAGAAGAATAAGAAGACAATCTCAAGTGGTCTTTCAATGTAAAATATTAAACTTACCAGGTCCAATAAGAATGATTGGTTGCGATGTATCTTTGGGAAGATGAAAGCCAGGAGCACTTCTAAGAAATATCTGAATTTCTTCATCGTGATCAAGTCTTTCCAAATAATTCGAACAAACTCCATATCGCTCATCCCCTTTTCCATCTAAACGATTCAGAATACAAAGCCACTTTAAAGAAGATTGAGTTGAGATTTTATTTTTATTTTTATGCTTACCGTTCGTTTTGTACTTTACAATAGCGACGGTTAAATGAACCTCATTCGGATATTTCTTTTGTGAAGATGAGATTGAGTAGAAGCGAGGTTGTAAAGCCATTAAGTGGGCAACAAAAAGAGCGGCTGGAGGCTTACAAGAAGGAAACTCATCAAACACCTCCAACAAATGAGGCAGTTTGTTGTGACGCCAATCTTCGTAAGCTGCTGACTCAGTTGCAAGAATTTCCATTCGTTCTTTATCATCATTGTCTTCACAATATCCTGAGAGAAATGTTAAAAATTGTCGAGATGGTGGACTCGTTATGTCCATGAATCTTGTTAACATCGTACGAAGCGAACATGTCGGAATTTTCTCATGACTCTCCCATGTACGAGTGACTCCTTATAAAACATTTGATTTTTAAATAAAATATTCAAGCGTTCTACTTAAATTACACTTCACTCACCATTTGACGTATGTTTCTCGTTCAAAATCTGAAGCTGTAATTCTTCATCCGTATCAGCAACTCCTGTTAGCTTCTCTAAAATTCCATCGACTAACTCCTTTCTATTCATTGGACAGACGCCCACATGATCTCCCGGTTCGTAATTCAAAGACTTTTGTTGATAGCGTCGTCGTTTAGATGGAAAAAGGAATGGAAAAAGATGAATTTAATTAGCATGAAATTAATTGAAAAGTTTTGAACATTTTTCCATAAGCGACAGAAAGTTTTGGTAAGTTTCATGACTTACACTATCTATGATAATTTCCACCAACACCGTTGATCTTTCTGACGTCGCCCCTCCATGCAGGTTAATCGGTTTATTCTTAACTTTGCATGCCTGTACCTTTTTGTTGTGGTATTTACTCAGTAGAGCGCTCAATGGAATGTTAAAATCTTTCACGACTTGAAATCTGGTGTTTTCTTTTGTTAACGTTTCACTCTTTAAAGACATTGATGCTTCTGACATCTCGCTCACGTCGAGGCAGAAAACGTCGCTTGACGTTTTAAAAACTTCACACGCCCATTTGCGGAACTCCTGTTCTTGTCCGCATAAGTCATCACCCAAAACAATTTTCATAAGTCGCTCGCCTCCCAACTCACCCAAAATATTATCAACAAATTTTCCAAATGAACAGAAGTTGGGGTAAGCTGATGAACCCAATGCAAATACAGCAAACCTGAATGGAATTTATTGTTAAGCTTTAGCTATTTGATTTCTCACGTTTCTTCGAGGAAATTACAAATTTGGTTTTGTTATCACCAAAAAATAAATGATAAAGTTAATTATAAATACAGTTATGGGATGTACAACAATAAAATACGATTTAATGTCATTTGCGATAAATCAAAGCTTTAATTAACGCAAATTTAATGAGAAACAAATTATAAAACATTAAGAAAAGCAAAACCAAACGAAAAGAAAGCAATAAAAATACAACAGCAACAGAAAATCAACGACTATGAGATAATTAAACGACAAATTCAACCGTTTTGCAAACTAACAAACCTGACGTTCGATAATGGACCAAAAGTTTCATGAAAGACAGAATCGGAGCAAGAGCCCCGTAAAGAGTCTAGACGATCAATTTTTGGTTGACTTTTCTTTCGACTAACGTCAATTCTTGAGTTTGCTTTGATGAAAGATTTGGATGAAGCAGCGATGCTGGAAAAAATGGAATAAATTAAACGATTTAGAAAAAATTTATCAACATGAGAACTTTTATCGATGCTTTTATAGTAAAATGAATTCACAAAATACAGAATAATAAGCGAACTAAATGTTTTGCTTCATATGAAGTTATCTTAAGCAAACACATGTGTTCACATTTTATCTCTTTCGAGCGAATGTTTGCTAGAGAAGTAAATAAAATTTCGACGTTTTCATCATACTTAGAACTTTCAGCGTTGTTGACAATGTTAAATTTCGAAAATTTGTAGATGTTCATAGTCAGAATAAACTTCCTTTACTAACAATGAAGCATAAGTAAGTTTTGCAAGTTGATGCAAAGAAAAATAAAAACCATAATTAAAAAATGAGACAAAACTTTTCTTTATTTTACAAAAATATTTTTACATCAACTTTAATCTTGGCTGGTCGATTTATTTTTTAAAATTTTATAACACTCCATCTTAATATTTCAGCATTTTTTAGATTTGCAAGGAATCACTTCAGGAGCTTTACAGAAGCAAAAAGTACACGCATCAGGGCCAGGAACTTCTTCACCAACAAGATAAAATTTGCCATCAACCATACAGCCACAATAAGATATTTCAGGGCAACATTGATTGGGATTATTATAGTAAACACATCCATATTGTGGCTGTGGACATTCTATCATCTCACATCGAATTTCCCCATTTTCTTCACAGTAGCAATAACTGCATGAATCGATGCTAGAAATTTCTTCACCAGCATGATAAACTTGGCCATCATTCGTGCAGCCGCAATAAAGTTTTTCAGGGCAACATTGATCAGGAGAATTTTGGTAAACACATTCCTCCTGTTGCTCTGGACATTCCGTCATGACATCACATGATACTTCACCATTCCTGTCACAGTAGCAATATTTACATGGATCACTACTTGGAACGTCTGCACAATATTCGTACATTTTGTCATCTATCATACATCCACAATATAAAATTTCAGGACAACATTTTTCAGGGTTCTTTTGAGTGACACATCCTGGTAGTGGCTTGGCACATGTCATCATAGAACATTTCACTTCATTTCCAATACAATTACAGATTTTACAAGGATCGTATTGAAGAACCACTTCTCCATCAAGATAGAAGACGTCATTTTCCATACATCCTTGAACAGTCTCGCAGTCTGTGCGAAATTAATTTAAATTTATAACATTTTATAGCGAATAAAATTTACACATTATTGAATGCTTTGAAAGCCATTTTTAATTTTTTTGTAGGAGCTCAAAGTTAATGTTTTCAACCTTGCACATATTTACTCACCTGAACGAACAAATGTTAAAGGTATTATTAAAAATAAGTTTTTCATCATCATTTGTAGTTTCTTCGCGTTTAACTGTTCAAATATGAAGTGGATGATAACACGAACAAACTATTCTTTAAATAAGAATTTTCCAGCGACTGTTTTACTTCTCTGAGTAGTAAACGTCAAGTATCAAATATGTATCTCTAATATCAAATTATACAAAATAGAAGTTTAAAGAAGATATTAGTGAAGCAATATCCAATAAATCTCAAATTATAAATTGAAGGCACAAAATAAGAGGATCTCATTAATATTTGTTGATATTTAAGATACAGTGGACTCTCGTTATAATTAACTCTTGTTATAACTCTTCTCTCGTTATAATTACCGTTTCGAAAATCATTTCGAAAAAAAACGGGAACAAAATTCTCTCGTTATAATTTTTCTCTCGTTATAATTACCATTTTCTCGGTCCCTTCAGAGTTAATTATAACGAGAGTTCACTGTATATGTTTTTCTGCAAATGTTTTCACAGATGAAATTATTTAATGTATGTATGTCAAATTCATTTAAACAGTTCAACGTGCAATACATCCTTATTTACTGATTTTTTATTGCCCTAATTAAAGTCTTTATTAGTGATTTTTGTCATTCATTATACTTATGAACCACTTGCCACCACTCTAATAAATTTTAAAATTATTTAATTCATATTACGCGAAACAGAATTTTCTATTTCGCAATAATCAAACAAAAATTCAAAAGCATTGGGATAGAAATAGCGAATGAATACAGGAAAAAGTACTTATAAAAACTCACAATTTTCATCTCAAAATTTCGATTTATTTGATAATCTTCTTTGACAATTTATGGAGTTGACATTTCTGGGGTTGACATTTCTGGGGTTTGTACAGTTTCACAACCGAGTGCTTGATAATCAGGACAACAAACACCAGGAGAAGGTTGAACATTTTCACACCCTGGTGGTGGGTATGAGCATTCCATCTGTTCACATTGAACTTTTCCATAATCACAGCGACAAGAAAGGCATGGATCATCATTAGGAATGTCGGATAAATCAGGATACACTGTGCCATCAACCATACAGCATTCCTCCAACTGCTCACAAGAAAATTTTGTTGCATAGTAATCGCATTTACAGGAAAGGCATAAATCATGATAACGAGTCTCGGATCCTGGAGGATACAAGGTACCATTAACCATACAGCCACAGTATAGAATTTCAGGACAACATTGACCGGGAGGAGTTTGAGTGACACATCCTGGTGGAAAATCCCCACAATCACTCACCCATCTAATAGGTTCTGGACCGTTTTCGGAGGGTTCACAAGAAGATAAAAAGATGCATGGATCATCATCAGGAATTTGTTCACCAATTTTATAGATTTTGCCATCAACCTCACAACCACAATATGAAATTTCAGGACAACATTGACCAGTAACATTTTGAGTGACACAATTTCCTGGATATTCAGGACATCCAACAGCCCAGCAAACAGGTTCTGGAATAGCATCTGGACCGTAGTCCGATGCTTCACATGTACAAGTGCTGCATGGATCATTATCGGGAATTTCTTCACCAACTTTATAAATTGTGCCATCAACTTCACAACCGCAATATAAAGTTTCAGGACAGCATTGATCGGGAATATTTTGATAGACGCATGCTGAATGTATAACACAAGTGTTTGCCCCACAATGAAGTCCTACACGGCCTTTAATTTCTTCACAAACACAGTTAATGCATGGATTATTATTACGAATTCCTTCACCAACTTTATAGATTGTGCCATCAACCTCACAACCACAATATGAAATTTCAGGACAACATTGATCGGGATTATTTAGAGTGACACATCCCGGCGGTGGAGCATCACAAGCAATTTCTGCACACTCCAATCCATTTTCAGAACAAAAACAGGTTTTACAAGGAGTGTTTTGCGGTACAGAGGCCCCAATAGGATAGAATACGCCATTGTCTGTACATCCTGGAACAGGCTCACATTCTTTGTCAAATAAGATTTATTCATTAGTTTTTAAGAAATTGAAAAAAATAATTCTTACTTTGTGATGTTGAAGAAGCTATTGAAAATAAAATTGAAATTAATTTCACGAATGAGAAGTGCGTTAGTTTTTCACCTTAGTAAATAAATACTCACCTGTTGAAACAAATGTTACCACTATCAAGAAAACCGAACTTTTCGCGATCATTTTCATTTCTTACGAGGTTTAATCTTTGAAGTCGAAATGAAGGATGAGTAAAAAACCTTAAGAATATCTTCTTTATACTTAAAAATCAATATCACTTAATTTTGATGAGAAACTTCTCTGAGTAATGAGATGTAGTAAAATTTGTGCAAACNGGATGTGAAACTATGCAAACTCCAGAAATGTCAACTCCATAAATTGTCAAAGAAGATTATGAAATAAATCGATATTTTGAAATGAAAAGAAAATGTTTTATCTCTGTACATTTTCTTGGATTTAATCGCTAGATATTTCAATCAAAATGCATTTTATAAAACGCTTTTCTGCTTTTGATTTTTTTTTTTTGATTATTGCAAAATAGAAAACTCTGCATCAATTACTTATTCTGATTTAAACAATAATAAAATTTATATGAGTGACGGCAAGTGGTTCATAAATATACTGAAAGACCAAAATCACTAATAAAAACTCTAATTAGGACCAATCAGTTAATAAAAATGTAATGCACGTCAACTGTTTAAATGAATTTTACATGTATTTACATATATATTGGGTTTATCGAAAAACTTCTACATGATGACTTCATTTATTTCACCTGTGAAAACATTTGCAGAAAACCATATCTTAAAGATCAACAAATATTAATGGGATCGTCTTATTTGTGACTCGAATATACACTTTGAGAATTATTGGATATTTTTTCATTAATATCTTCTTTCAACTTCTAATTTTGTATACTTTGATGTTAGAGAAATTGGAGATTTACTACTCAGAGAAGTAAAACAGTCGCTGGAAAATTGTTATTTAAAGAATACCTAGTTTGTTCCTGATATCTTCCACTTCAAATTTGAGCAGTTAAACACGAAGAAACTAAAAATGATATTAAAAAACTTATTTTTTATAATGACTTTAACATTGGTTCGTTCAGGTGAGTAAATATGTGCAAAGTTGAAAACATTAACTTTGAGCTCATACAAATAAATTAAAAATGGCTTTCAAAGCATTCAATAATGTGTAAATTTTATTCGTTATAAAATGTTATAAATTTAAATTAATTTCGCACGGACTGGGACTGTATAAACTTGCAAAGCTTACTTTTGCTTCATTGTTAGTAAAGCAATTTAATTCTGATTATAAACATCTACAAATTTTCGAAATTTAACATTATCAACAACACTGAAAGTTCTAGGTAGCAGTCTTTTATTGTATTATCTAATTACTTTTTATTAATGCGCAATTAAGAAAGTAACGATACATACAGAAATTCCTTTTAACTTCCAAAAATTATGACATTTTATCAAGATAAGACATTCAGATTCGATGATATCTACTGAAAAAAACCACAGAAGGTAAAATGACTTACATTACTTTTTCGTGATGTTATCAAAGTTATAAATTGTTATTTATTTTCTTCTAGGCAAGAAAAGACTAGAAAATAGTAAGATTAAATAGAGACAATGTTGTTTACTAACTTTGACAATAATGCATTTGATCAATTGATCGATCAAATTATAAACAATCCAATAATTTGATAAGCGAATATGTTCAGTTCAAACCAGTTTACACTCTAGTACATTTTTGTCATCTTTATAAATTGAGAGAAATTTGATCTTATTACTTTTTTCTTAATTTAGTATCTGTCAATGTATGACTTTATTCGATAAAAATACTTGGTTGTGGTTTGCACAAATTTTATTACTTCTCATTACTCAGAGAAGTTTCTCATCAAAATTAAGTGATATTGATTTTTAAGTATAAAGAAGGTATTCTTAGGGTTTTTTCACTCATCCTTCATTTCGACTTCAAAGATTAAACCTCGTAAGAAATGAAAATGATCGCGAAAAGTTCGGTTTTTTTGATAGTTATCACATTTGTTTCAACAGGTGAATATTTATTTACTAAGGTGAAAAACTAACGCACTTCTCATTCGTGAAATTAATTTCAATTTTATTTTCAATAGCTTCTTCAACATCACAAAGTAAGAATTATTTTTTTCAATTTCTTAAAAACTAATGAATAAATCTTATTTGACAAAGAATGTGAGCCTGTTCCAGGATGTACAGACAATGGCGTATTCTATCCTATTGGGGCCCCTGTACCGCAAAACAGTCCTTGTAAAACCTGTTATTGTGCTGAAAATGGATTGGAGTGCGCAGAAATTGCTTGTGATATTTCACCAGGATGTGTCATTCAAAATAATCCCGATCAATGTTGTCCAGAAATTTTATATTGTGGTTGTGAGGTTGATGGCACAATCTATAAAATCGGAGAAGAAATTCCTGATAATGATCCATGCACTGGTTGTACTTGTGAAGTATCCGGCAACGGAGCAGAACCTGTTTGCTGGGCGGTTGGATGTCCTGCATATCCAGAAAATTGTGTCACTCAAAATGTTCCTGGTCAATGTTGTCCTGAAATTTTATATTGCGGTTGTGAGGCTGATGGCAAAATCTATAAACTTGGTGAAGAAATTCCCGATAATGATCCATGCACTGGTTGCACTTGTGAAGTATCCGGCAACGGAGCAGAACCTGTTTGCTGGGCGGTTGGATGTCCTGCATATCCAGAAAATTGTGTCACTCAAAATGTTCCTGGTCAATGTTGTCCTGAAATTTTATATTGCGGTTGTGAGGCTGATGGCAAAATCTATAAACTTGGTGAAGATATTCCTGTGGATGATCCATGCAGTGGTTGTACTTGTGAAAACTCAGACAACGGTCCAGAACCTCTTTGTTGGGCGAGTGCTTGTGCTGCTCCACCACCGGGATGTGTCACTCAAAATAATCCCGATCAATGTTGTCCAGAAATTTTATATTGTGGTTGTGAGGTTGATGGCACAATCTATAAAATCGGAGAAGAAATTCCCGATAATGATCCATGCACTGGTTGCACTTGTGAAGTATCCGGCAACGGAGCAGAACCTGTTTGCTGGGCGGTTGGATGTCCTGCATATCCAGAAAATTGTGTCACTCAAAATGTTCCTGGTCAATGTTGTCCTGAAATTTTATATTGCGGTTGTGAGGCTGATGGCAATATCTATAAACTTGGTGAAGATATTCCTGTTGATGATCCATGTGTTTCTTGTGAATGTGCTGAATATGAAGGCCGTCCAGAATCAATGTGTTCGTGGGAAGAATGCGGTAATGACATAAGACAAGGATGTGTCACTGAAATTCCGCCTGGTCGATGCTGTCCTGAAATCTTATATTGTGGATGTAAGGTTGGTGGCACAGTGTATGATTTTTACGCCGACGTTCCTAGTAATGATCCATGTGAATCTTGTTACTGTGATGAATATGGAAAAGTGTCTTGTAAGACGAATTGTCCAGAAAAACAAGAAGGATGCGTTTATCAAAGTGTTTCTGGTAAATGTTGCCCTGAAATTTCATATTGTGGTTGTGAGGCTGATGGCAAAATCTATAAACTTGGTGAAGATATTCCTGTGGATGATCCATGCCTTTCTTGTGAATGTGCTGAATATGAAGGCCGTCCAGAATCAATGTGTTCGTGGGAAGAATGCGGTAATGACATAAGACAAGGATGTGCCACTGAAATTCCGCCTGGTCGATGCTGTCCTGAAATCTTATATTGTGGTTGTAAGGTTGGTGGCACAGAGTATGATTTTTACGCCGACGTTCCTAGTAATGATCCATGTAAATCTTGTTACTGTGATGAATATGGAGAAGTGTCTTGTAAGACGAATTGTTGTGAGGCTGGTGGCAATATCTATAAACTTGGTGAAGAAGTTCCTGTTGATGATTATCCATGTCTTTCTTGTGAATGTACTGAATATGAAGGCCGTCCAGAAATAATGTGTGATCAAGCAGAATTAGAATGTACAAAGGATCATTGATGACTAAGACTAAACCCGATGAAACTACAGGATTTATAACTCCATAAATTGTCAAAGAAGATTATGAAATATTGATATTTTAACCAACAGTTGATTCCTAATAGTAATATCCTACACTTCAAATTTGAACAGAATACTTAAACACGAAGAAACTGAAAATGATATTAAAAAACATATTTTTAATAATAATTTTAGCATTTCTGCTTTCAGCTGAGTAAATGTGTGCAAAGTTGAAAACAATAACTTTGAGCTCATAAAAATAAATTGAAAATGGCTTTCAACGAGCTTTCCAGGGCTTTCAGGAGAACGGATCTGTTACGAACCAGAAAAAGGGCCGTTCTGGGCCAATTTTAACAAACTCAAAAAGGACCTCGTACGACCCATGCGAATTGTTGCTTAGTTAGTTCCTACCTAGTTCAGATATTCAAGAAATAAATGAAGGGCTTAAAGATTAAAAAAATAGTTGTTCATATATTTCCGCTTTCAATTACAACCCCAATGAATGTGCCATTATCATCTTGAAACAATTCATTCACTATCTTTACCGGCTTATCAAGTTGAAAAACAGTAAATCAAAGTTAATTATAAAAAAATTAGAAAAAACTGAAAATTTATTTTAGTATTCGAAAGCTGCAGAACGAATGAACTCGACAGACAATATAATGAACGATTTACTTAGGACAGCAACTAACAATCAAGTTTGAAGAGAATGTTTGCAGAATTCTCTTAAAATTCTCTCTTTAGTAAGTTGAGTGACGTGATTATGT
>CVRI01000059.1:2395620-2447720 GCA_900005825.1 Clunio marinus
AACGTGTGTAAGTTTTTCAACTTAGTAAATAAATATTCACCTGTTGAAACAAATGTGATAACTATCAAAAAAACCGAACTTTTCGCGATCATTTTCATTTCTTACGAGGTTTTATCTTTGAAGTCGAAATGAAGGATGAGTAAAAAAACCCTAAGAATACCTTTTTTATAATTATTAAAAAACAATATCGACATGTTTTGATGAGAAACTTCTCTAAATAATGAGAAGTAATATAGTGCGTACAGAACACAACTAAGTATTTTTGTCGAATAAAGTCATACATTGAGAAATATTAAAGTTTAAGGAAGAAGTAATAAGATCAAATTTCTCTCAATTTATGAAGATGATAAAAATATGCTTGAGTTTAAACCGGTTTGAATTGAGCATAGTCACTTATCAAGCGATTGGATCGCTTATAATTTGAATGATCAATTGATCAGTTGCATTATATCAAAGTTAGTAAACATCTTTGTCTCTATTTATTTTATTACTTTCTCAAAAGTAGATATATAATTGGAAATAAAAACATACTTTTACAGATGTGATGATTGATGACGATGAACTTGAGAAGGATTCGATAACATTGCAATTAAAATAGTGAATTAATCCAGAAAAAAGTAGTAAATTTTGATAAAATATTTCATATTTTTATTTCAAAATATCGATTTATTTCATAATCTTCTTTGACAATTTATGGAGTTGACATTTCTGGGGTTTCTACAGTTTCACAACCGAGTGCTTGATAATCAGGACAACAAACATCAGGAGGAGGTTGAACATTTTCACATCCTGGTGGTGGGGCCAAACAAGACATAGAATAACAAGAAGGGTTACCACCGGAATCTGATTCTTCGCATGTACAAGTTACACATGGACTTTCATTGGGAATATCATCACCGATTTTGTAGACTGTACCATCAACCTCACAACCACAATATAAAATTTCAGGACAACATTGATCGGGATTATTCTGAGTGACACATCCTGGTGGTGGGGCTGCACAATCAATCGCCCAGCAAACAGGTTCTGCTCCGTTGCCGGATACTTCACAAGTACAACCAGTACATGGATCATTATCAGGAATTTCTTCACCAACGTTATAAATTGTGCCATCAACCTCACAACCACAATATAATATTTCAGGACAACATTGATCGGGATTATTTTGAGTAACACATCCTGGTGGTGGAGCATCACATGCAATCGCCCAACAAAGAGGTTCTGGACCGTTGTCTGAGTTTTCACAAGTACAACCACTGCATGGATCATTATCAGGAATTTCTTCTCCGATTTTATAAATTGTGCCATCAACCTCACAACCACAATATAAAATTTCAGGACAACATTGACCAGGAACATTTTGAGTTACACAAGCTCCTGGATATGCACCACATCCAACCGCCCAGCAAACAGGTTCTGCTCCGTTGCCGGATACTTCACAAGTGCAACCAGTGCATGGATCATTATCGGGAATTTCTTCTCCGATTTTATAGATTGTGCCATCAACCTCACAACCACAATATAAAATTTCAGGACAACATCGATCGGGATTATTTTGAGTGACACATCCCGGTGGTGGAGCAGCACAAGCAATTTCTGCACACTTCAATCCATTTTCAGCACAAAAACAGGTTTTACAAGGATTGTTTTGCGGAACAGAGGCCCCAATAGGATAGAATACGCCATTGTCTGTACATCCTGGAACAGGCTCACATTCTTTGTCAAATAAAATTTATTCATTAGATTTTTAAGAAATCAAAGAAATTAAATATTACTTACTTTGTGAACTTGAAGATGCTATTGAAAATAAAATTGAAATAATTTCACGAATGAAACGTGTGTTAGTTTTTCAACTTAGTAAATAAATATTCACCTGTTGAAACAAATGTGATAACTATCAAAAAAACCGAACTTTTCACGATCATCTTCATTTCTAACGAGGTTTAACCTTTGAAGTCGAGATGAAGATGAGTGAAAAAAACTCTAAGAAAACCTTCTTTATACTTAATTCTTATCAATATCGACTTATTTTGATGAGAAACTTCTCTGAGTAATGGATAAATACTTTTATCACATTTCTCTCAATTTATGAAGATGATAAAATTGAATCGAAGTTTAAGATATTACTAAACATATCCACTCAACAAACAATCGAATTTCTCTTAATCTGATCGCTAAAAAAATCGTTCTGAATGAACTTAGCAAAGAACTTTGTCTATACATTTTTTTATGCTTATTAGTTTTGTTAAAAAGTAAGTTTTTAATTGTCATTTAGGTATTTCCTTTTTAACACAAAATAATAAAAGTAAGAAATTGAATGGACAAAGTTCTTTGGTAGGTTAATTCAAAACGAGTTTTTCACTAATCAGATTAAGAGAAATTCGATAGTTTATTATTGTTTTTTTCATTTCGATCCTTCGTTCCGATTTCAAAGATTAAACCTCGCGAGCCTTTTTCTTAATTTTAACTTTAAGACATGTTTTCTGCAAATGTTTTAACAGATGCAATTAATGGAGTCGTCATGTAGGAGTTTTTTTGATAAACCCAATATCTTTGTAAATGTATGTCAAATTAATTTAAACAGTTCAACATCCTTATTAGCAGATTTTTTTAATGCCCTAATTGAAGTCTTTATTAGTGATTTTTGTCATTCATTACATTGTAGCAGTAGATACTTATAAAAACTCACTATTTTCATCTTAAAATTTCGATTTATTTCATAATCTTCTTTGACAATTTATGGAGTTGTCATTTCTGAAGTTTCTGAAGTTTCACAACCGAGTGCCTGAAAATCAGGACAGCAAACACCAGGAGAAGGTTGCGCATTTTCACACCCAGGTGGTGGTTCTGAGCATTCCTTCGTGTCACATTGAACGTATCCAATAGAACAGTAACAAGAAAGGCATGGATCATCATTAGGAATGTCGAAATCATAAGGATACACTGAGCCATCATCCTTCATACAGCACTCCTCCTGCTCACATCGAACTTCTCCAAAGAAACACGTACAAAAAGGACAATCATCACTAGGAATGGCGGATTCGTACAAGGTGCCATTAACCATACAGCCACAATATGATAACTCCGGGCAACATTGATCAGGACTATCTTGATAAACGCATCCATATTTTTTTATTGGGCATTCCTTCTCACACGAAACTGTTCCTTTGAAGTCACAGTAACAAAAGCATGGACTAGGAACATCAGATTCTAAAGGATACACTGTGCCATTAACCATACAGCCACAATATAAAATTTCAGGACAACATTGACCAGGAGGAGTTTGATAAACGCATCCTGGTTGTGGTTTTGAGCATTCGATCTTCGCCTTACAAGAAAATTGTCCAAAGGAATTACAGGAACAAGTAAAGCATGAATCATCACTAGGAACGTCAGATTCTACAGGATACACTGTGCCATTAACCTTACAGCCACAATATAAAATTTCAGGGCAACATTGACCAGGAATATTTCGATGGACACATCCTCGTGGTATGAATGGACAATCATAATAAAGGTGTCCACACTCCAATCCATATTCCGAACAAACACAGATTGTACAAGGATCTTCTTGCGGTATAGGTTCATAAATAGGATAGAATACGCCATCAACCTCACAACCACAATTTATTTCAGGACAACATTGATCGGGATTATTTTGAGCGACACATCCTGGAGGTGGAGCATCACAAAAAATTTCTGCACACTCCAATCCATTTTCAGAACAATAACAGGTTTTACAAGGAGTATTTTGCGGTACAGAAGCCCCGATAGGATAGAATTCGCCATTTTCTGTACATCCTGGAACAGGCTCACATTCTTTGTCAAATAAAATTTATTCATTAGTTTTGTAAGAAAATACCTAACAAGAAAAATTAAATATTACTTACTTCGTGATGTTGAAGAAACTATTGAAAGTAAAATTGAAATAATTTCACGAATGAAACGTGTGTTAGTTTTTCAACTTAGTAAATAAATATTCACCTGTTGAAACAAATGTGATAACTATCAAAAGAACCGAACTTTTCACGATCATCTTCATTTCTTACGAGGTTTAATCTTTGAAGTCGAAATGAAGATGAGTGAAAAAACTCTAAGAAAACCTTCTTTATACTTAATTCTTATCAATATCGACTTATTTTGATGAGAAACTTCTCTGAGTAATGAGAAGAAATAAAGTTTGTACAGAACGCAACTAAATAGTTTTATCAAATTTCTCTCACTCTATGAAGATGATATAATTGAATCGAAGTTTAAGATATTACTAAACATATCCATTCAACAATCAAATTTCTCTTAATCTGATCGATGAAAAACTCGTTCTGAGTGAACTTATTAAAAAACTTTGTCTATACAATTTTTTATTTTCATTATTTTATTAAAAAGTAAAAGGAAGTAAATGACAATTAAAAAATTTGATTACATCACGAAGAAGTAATTTAATTTATTTTATCTTGTCGTCTATAGTTTTTTTATTTGAATCGTGACAATAGTTGAAGGATTGTAAATTGTAAAAGTTTATTTTCTGAATGTTTTTTTTTCGATAATGTTTTAAGTAATGGGAGCTGAAGGAGAATTTTGCAACAACTAACGTTACTTTGTAAACTGCGAAGTAAAAATAAGTAAATGAAAAATGACTTGAGATAATAATTTGAGGTTTTGTTGCAATATTTGAACATTGTGATGCAACTATTTATTTAACTAAATTTGAAAAAATAAGCCATACATGGCCATATTAGTTCTAATTGAATCTCTCACTGAGAATTTAGAAGTTAAGAAATATATTTGCATTTTTCCACTAAATTGATTTTCTCCCATGTCACCTGAATTGTATTAAGTTTATCAACAATTTCTTAACACTAAAGCAATAGATTAATTTGTAAGTTTTATTATCCTCGGAATTCTTTTTATTTTCCATTCACGGGCCTAAGAAAGCCTTTTTTCATTTTATAATATTTAAATAAATTGTTTGTATGATGTGTTTAAGCTCTAAAAAGCTTATTTCTTAGGCCCGTGGATGGAAAATAAAAAGAATTCCGAGGATAATAAAACTTACAAATTAATGTTGATCTGAGAAGACTACATAACACTAACACTACTAGTTTTAGCGAAAGAGAGCGAATTAGAGAACGAAATTTGAAAATAGTTTGAATTTTTTTAAAAAAAAATCACAACAATTTCCTTATACAATGAGACGAAAAGTTGGCAAGAAATAAATATTAAAAAATATTGATCCATAAAATCTGAAAGTGTGAAAGTGTAACAATGCAGGTGGAAAGCGATATTTGACGTTAATGCCCTGTCAAGAAAATAAATGAAAAGAATTTCCATGTCAAAGGTAGAATGGATTGAATGAATTTTTATGTTACTTCAAAATATTAGCGTGAAGATATTGAGACAACAATTTGAACCTGTCAACTTTCAAAAACATGACGTTTCTCAGCGAATAAAACTTATTTCAAATATTCACATACACGATTTCATGACTTATGACGATTATAAGTTTAAATGTGCTACATTACTGCTTCCAACAGTAATTTTTTTATCTCTTTGTAATAATTTCCTTGATTTTCATATGAACATTATGAATAAACTCACCTTAGGTGGGTAAAGTCAACATCGCTATCGTGCATTTTCATTGCATATAACCCTTGTGCAAATTGTTCTCCATTCTCTGGTGGATCTCCATTGCCAAAAGTTGAAGCCACAACGAATAAAAGTGCTTCATGCTCGATAGAAGAAATATCGTATTCAGCCATATTGTAAATCTAAAGTAATAAAGTTTGTTATTTAATTGGTTTGGTGTACATAACAATTTAATGAGTCGTTAAATGAAGGTTAACTACCTGAGCGTTAAAAGCATGGCTTAAAAGTTCAACAAGTTGTTTGGCATATTGTTCTGAACGTCCAGTTTCAGAAGCATACAAAACTGTTGCTTTAATTCTTCGACTCAATGCTCTACCGAACAATTTTGATGTAAACTTTACCGCTCTGTTAAAAATTCATAACAAAAAAGGGAAAATGATGTTAAAAAAGTTTTTGAATTGATCCCTCAACAAACTTGATTTGAATGCAATTCCCATTGTAAGAATGAAATGAAAAGAGGCTAATGTTCGCTTTCAAACCCCCATTGATATCAATTCATTGTACAAGTGCTTGAAGCCGAACAAAATATATAAAAATTGGGAACAGACAAAAATTTTAGAATTACAAATTTACTTAACATATCTAACAACATAAAGAGATGAAAAAGAAATCGGAAGGAAAAGGAAGGAAAACATACGCAACATAAAAGTTTTGGATGGACCAAATAAACCTGAATGAAAATGATGTTTAAAGATATTTGATTTTTATTATTATATTTTTCTTTTCCTTGGTTATTGAAAGGGTTTAACAAGATATTCTTCAAGAATTTATGTTATTTGAGGTAGCAAATCAATGAAAACTGTTGAAATGGTTGGGAAAGTTTCTGAAATTCGTTGATAAAAACTAAATGGGATTAAAGCTATGGAACTTTGGTGATTCAACGAAATAATCTTTTGAGTCAAATTCATTGAAGATTAAGTATTATTGTGAGATTTTCTGAATATTTAGACCCTAATGGGTTAGAGAAACTCATAAGTTCTTAGGCTTTTTAAAACCTTCAACATGTAAAAATAAAATCTCTGTAAATAAATTACAAAGTTTTGAATCAATTTAAATAAAAATAATTTGAATTTCAAAAGAATTTGCTCGACTTGCCACCAATTCTAACAGTCGTTAGCCATGACAGAATTGCTATTAAAATACGTTCAATCAATCTTTCTAAATATTTGTATAACATCTCAAAAATTAAAGCCTTTCAAAATGTCGTCTATCAAAGTAAAAACTTTTTTTACCTTGCGATTTGTTTGAAATGAAATTTCCTTCTCGGTTTCTTATTTTTTATGGATTCTCTGCCTTTCTTCCAGATGTGTGTCTTCACTGTAATATTAGAATAGACGTTACAATTTAAAAGAACATTAGATAAAACAACATTAATCAATCATTTGATAGCACATTAATACATACTTGGTGCTTCTTGATATTCAAACGAAGGTCTGAGATAATAAGCAACCATTTCTTGATGAAAAACTTGCATCACCGATGCTGACATGGGTCTATCAAATAAAAACTTTCATTCACAAAACGAAATTTAAACTATTTTCATTTCTAACAACTCACGGAACGATCCAAACCCAATCGGCTGGACATCCTTTACGAAGTTTACTTTCGTTTTCATAATGCTTCATAAAGCTTTCACTCGCCGTATGATGATCAACAATGGTGATGTTTTTCCTTTGATATGAATGCAATACGGCAATATTTATTTCCACAAGCGCTTTATCTTTCCATAACGAGCTAGGATTTCTTGTGTCCAATCCCATTTTAATTGCTATCGGCTATTTTATCACATACAAAATTTTATTGGGATTCGAAACAGAAAATTGAAAAAAAGAAACGTTAGAAATAATCTGAAACTTTTTCTTATTTTCAGGATTAAGTGTGAAAAAGTTTCCGCTTTTGAATTGTTTCCGCAGGGATTGTTCGAAAACTATGAAATAAAAGTCGTGAAGTATAATTGGGGAGTGGATGAAGGTTTAAAGATATAAAAAAATTTCACATAAATTAATTTAAGTTGGATTCAAACTCCATTAAAATCCAGATTAAAAGGTCTCTAAAACTGTCACAGTTTGTAATTAATCACAATACCCACCTCCAGGAGATTTCGTCGATTAGTGTCACATAAGTTTCGGCAGCCAATTTCTAAAGCAGTGAAGGACGATAAAAAGGAACACGTGTGAACATTTTTTCTTCTTTCCTTTTAAGTTTTTATTTGCAATCGAGACTCGAAATGTAATAAAAAGCTTTCAAACTCACCCGTCGACATGTACCATCCACTGAAAGCGCAACCTGGAAACACCAAGCCACCACAGTCGAAAAGCATACTTGAAACAGCTTGTGGGATGAAAAACGAGTTGATAGAATTATTTTTCATTGCTTTGACATGTAGATGGTGGATAAAAGTGAAATAGAACACAATTCACTAATTACTTACCAGGAACTGCATACCATTTCAAATTCATATCTGCAAACCATTTGAATCTTTTCAGCATCAGTGAGAAGAAGAAAACAAAATAAAATAATTTTAATTACAAAGGATGTCAACTGAATAATAGAAGAAAATAATTACTGGGGATGAACCAAAGGCACCTCGAGTATCAAATCTGGTGGATATTCAAACATTTCTGGGCTGTTGCAAAGAGTAACAAACGTTATGATTAATGATGTTAATTAAAGAGAAAGAAAAAAGATTTTGTTAAATTACTCATGTCCATTGGCTGACAGTACGAGAGGTAAAATGTCAAACTCGGTTCTTGGTGACTTCCATCCCAGTTTAAGACAAAGCTGAATTTTTTAAAAAGGAAATTAAAATTCATTATTTATTTATCCACGTTGTAACATTAAATATAAATTGCCTACGTCAGTAATCTCAACGTTCATCGGATCGCCAACGAATGTTCCGTCATTATTCTGATACCCCGCATAAGAAACCAACTGAGAAAGTGAAGAGAAATATTAATAAAGTTATCGGAAATCAAGATGTAAATCAACAACCTGAGGATTCCATATTCGAAAATCATGCTTTCCATCGGTTCGTTGTGGGAAAATCGTTATTGCCGACCTACAATCAAAAACACCCGTCTCAATCAACTTGTTGCTTTGATTGTGAAAATATTATGTTGAGTAACCATTAAACTTTCTTACCTTAAGTTTCCTTTGTTCGTGCTATACTTTAAATGATTGCAGAGAGCTTCAAACATTTGAGACGGGGTTGATAGTTGCCGACAATCGAACACCTGTTGATTCAGTTCAAAATCATTTAGAAACAAACTGACATTTTGATTATTTAAGTAATACATGATTGATTGACTTGTCGTTTTAGGTCATTTATAAGGGCAATGGAGAAGGTAACACAAATGAATTGAAAACTAATTTCCTGTAATGAGTTACGTTGTGAGAAACGAAAATCGATTTTCTCAATTTTAAAACTTCCTTCTTATTAAATAATTTTTATTTACTTTAAAAGTTGTTAAAGAAAATCGTCACCCACCTGTAACTTAGACCATTGAATTCTACCAATGCATCGGGCTGAATTTCTCCACGCTGTTTTCGCTCCAAAAATTAATTCCGAATCGTTTAATTGATATCCTCCCGCTGTTTGAATTTCCTTTTCAATTTGCTTCCATCGAGCTTGATGAGCCGGGGAATTAAATCTAAATGGAGTAACATTTTCATGAGAAGAAATTAAATTCATTTAGGAATTTTAACACGCGTCAAAGTCAAATGCCTTAACCATCAAATTTAATCAAATAACTCAATAAGTAATAATAATTCAATTGTAATTCGATGCTTCTCTAGCTTTATGCTGCTGAAATCAAATTCTTTGATAAAATAACATAATTGTCAATGTTTTTTATTTATGCTCCCGTTTCAATTCGATTTACAGCAATTTTCACAATCACAATAAAGCTTTCTATTTTCATTTCTTTGCTTTCTTTCCCGAAATAATCTAATAAGAAAAATTCAATTTACTACCCGTTTGATTTCTATTGTTAATTCGCATCAAGCTTTTCTTTTTCATTGAGTGATTCCTTTGAATCAATGGGTCAGTGTTTATCATTCTCTATCTCATCTTTATTCGAATTCCATGCCAATTGTGTCTATCGTTAATGTTGAAAGCTGGCAATATTGTCAATTCATTAAACGGGATGACTTTCACGATAAAATAACAACTAGGAAACTGTGACTGAATGGTGAAGGAAAGATGAGAAAAACGACAACGATAACGATGCTCAAAGAATCGTAAAACCGTTTTAAAGCTTTATGCATAAATATTTCGATTTAGGACATAAACTTCAAAACGACTGGGATAACCAGATGGATTCGTTGAAGAGATGAAAAAAAAATGTTGGAAAAAGTTTTCATCCAGAAATTTTTCATGCAAATTTATTGAGATAATTCACATTGCCACTCTTCATCTTTATAATAAAAACGATTTATAAACTTCCATCGATTAAAATGAATAACTAAAGTCCTTTTAAAAAGATTTATTTTTATTGGGTTATGATTAAACTTCACCATGACTTTTATTCTCAAGATAACAAGCTATAAAGTTCAATTACCTTCTTATCGATGTAAAATATTGGTTGAGAAAATCTTTTGCATGTTGAAGAACAATTTCGCTTTTTCTTGTTTCAACAGTGAAAACATTTCCCATCATCACACTTCCCATGCACACTTGACTCGTACAGCTGAGTGACTGAAATTAATGACATAATAATTAATAGATGTAACGTGATAATTGTTGAAGAAAATTATCAAATTTTCTATAGCATAAGTTGGATGATTAACCGTGGATTAACACATACAAATTCTTCCTAACAATGACATGTAGATTTTCCACTTTTGTAGTTTCTTTCCTAATTGAAACTTTGTTAATTAAGAAACTCAGGGAAATTGTTTTCCTACATTCACAGCATTTTATTTGACAACGTCATAGAACATTAGAAGGTTCTTTTGCTAAAAGATTCATGAGGAGAAAAATATAATAAAATTTAACGTGTAGAAACGAAAGTGGGGGAGGATTCCATTAATATTCACGCGCATTAAAAACTCAACTCCTAATTCTTAAACATATCAAATTCTATGACAATATAATAGCTTATGACACATCTTGCATTCCGATTAGCGAATGTAGAAGATAATACGTGTCTACACGTTTCATCGAGTTTGTACGAGGTAAATAAGGCACAAAAATTTCAACAGATTTAAATGTTCGAAATCTCAGTTGAAAAATCTTTAAGCTTTTATAATCTTAAACAATAGAGAGAGATATGCAAAATATTCTCCGTGCAATCACGAAAATATGTTCAAGTCTTCAATCGATTTCCTAAAACCTCAATGCCTTAGGCAGTTTAGAACCTCATTCTTTAATCTTTGTCAAGGGTCAGGATGTTTACGAAAGTGCTTTTCTTTTTATTCTGATTAAAGTGTTTATCAAAACTTTGGACTTATGCTTAAGAACTTAACTGGATAAGAAGAAAACAGGAAAATTGGTTAGTTGATTTCTGCCAACAACCTTCTTAAACTATAATCAATCTCTTGAAATCTATGCTGTAAATACTTTCATGCGTGGGTGGAATAATCGTAATCTTCTTCCTTGATAAGTCCACACAGTGGTTTTTCGATAATTTCCACCAATTCGTAGCAAATAAATAAGTTTGAGCTTCTTGAACTTGTTGTGTTTGTATTTCTGATAACGTTAGAATCGAGGCGGCAATCTGATAAACAAGGAACAATCTACCGCCTTCTGTAAGTATAAAGGTATACACTTTTTTCTCTCTCCTTTCGTTCTATAGACCTTTTGTGTACAAACAAAAATATCTCAAGACTCTAAGAGAATTTTCATATCTATTAATTTTATTCTACAAATATTTTGCCTGAAGTTTGTGAAAGTTCCTATAGGAACTGTCAAATGCAGGTCGATAAGAAGCATAAAGTGCGAAAGGTTCAGGAAAGTTTTACAAAGTTAGAATCAAGCAGAAGCTAGAAGTATGTCAATTGAACAAAAGCACTCAATTATCGTTTATTTTAAAGTAAAATTTGTCTTCTTATTTCTTCGCAAAGCTTGCATACAAAAGTTGAAGAAAATCATAATTAAAATTTCTTGCAAAACATTGCAAAGTTATCGTATCAAGATTGTCTGTTGAACACATTATCTTGTTTGTTTGAGAGACGAAACAAAAGACCAACAATTCTCTTCTTAAATTCTTTTTAAACTTTCAATATTTCTTCCCCTTACTTCAAGACTAACATCATAATATCCTTAACTCAAGACTTCTCATTAATGATACTTCCTATGATTGTCAAGTTTTTGACAAATATTTACTATTGTCATTGAAATTTCTTGTCCCATCATTAGCCTATTAAGCATTGTCATCAAGTATAGTTGAAAAGAACAGTAATCAACAGTTAAGTTTCATAAGTATTTGATACTTTGACAAACACTTCTCCCTTTTCACCACATCATCCCTTCGAGACGAAAAACTTTTATTATCGTTTACTTTTTATCGTAACACAAAAGTTTACGCAGTGCTATGTTGTCACATGAAGTTTTAATGTCGTGTTGTTGGGATGAAGTATTTATGTAAACAGGATTGACTAATTAATTTTAATGGTTGGCTTACATAGGATCATGACACGAAAGCAGAACACATCAATGCTTGCATATCGATTTTAATATGACATAATTTATGGATAAATCCTTCATGATTTTAAACGTTAAAGTTTCGAGGAAAAGCTTAATGAAATCAGAGTGAGATGATGTTTGGATTGCATTCATATGAGTCATGTGGAAATTTTTCTCTGTTTTGGATGATTCGCAGCCACTTTATCATTCAATCTAAACACTGTAAGAATTAAGATAAACATTAAATTTTTGTCAATCTGACAAGCCTCATCAGTGAAGCGACACGATAAAGATTTAGATACTCAACGCTTGCGACTCAAACTGATGGTTACATAATTTATATCACGCCATTAATAAAGGGTGTTAATTGTTTACGAGCACAATTGGGTATCAGAACGTCCAGAAACATTCCTATATCAATCAAGTCGACGACGGATGAAATATGAGATGGAAAAGAAGTCATCAAAACTTATTACCATCAAGCAGATTTAATATCGTCATTTCGTTTTATTTTTCTCTCTTTTCAGATCATTTGTTTATGTCTCTTAAGAATTTTATTTATTTATGTTTCGCTAAAGGGTTCTGTTTTGACTCCCTTATTTATTTATTATGCACTTGAGATGAGTTTCATTGCAAGAATCTTTTTTATTATGTTTATGTGGTCATCTCACGTTTCATTGTGCAGCTTGGATTTCAAATGAAAAATCAGAAAATACTTCGTAATGAAATTAAATGTTTGATATGTTTATCAAACGGTAGAAGAAATATTTGAGACGATTCTTTAATTCTGCAAGTATTTGTGCCGTTCTCTACTTCTTATTAATAATTGAAGTCGCTATTTAAAAGGATTTTCATGAAGCATGAAATTAAAGTCGCAATGATGAAGTCAGGAAGTGAAGGAAGAGTAAAGCAGCTTATATGATGCATAATTAATGGAATTAAATGAATTGAAATATTTTTTTTATCATACTCACATCCATAGCACGGTAGTTGAGCATGTCAAACGTCTCATGTTTTGTGATAATGTTCTTGGTTTTTAAAGGCTTTACACCTGTCAATTTTCCCACTTCCCCATTTTCTCCGGATTCAAGAATCATTTGGTTATTACGTAGGAGACGAATATCGTGAGACGATTTCCGATGTACACGTGGGGATGGCGACAATTCACGATGCAAAAGAGTTAAATCGCCGTTGGAATTCTGCATTGTCTTAACAACACTGTTACGTTTTTTGTGGATTAAATTGGAGTTGTTTTCATTATCAGTTGGCTGTAAAGTTGCAACGATGGCTACAGTCTCTTCTTTATTATTATTATTTTCGTTGTGATTGTCGTTGTTTTGTTTGTATGTACCATTTGAAGATGAACTTGTCGCTGTATTTAAATGACTGGAGATGGTTTCAGGACATTTAATCAAGTTGTGGAAAATGTTTGTGGCACCGTTTTCACTTATAAAGTTCTTAAAAATACTGTTCTTTGACTTATTGTTCACCGAGTCTATGTCGTTGACTTTTTTGTGGTTACTTTCGTGATGCTTATCACTTGAAGCTGATTGTGAACTGTCAGAGTTCTTACGTCTTAACGATGACAATTGCTCAAGCATTGAATTAAAATGTTGATTAATTGATGATTGATTCATTATTCACTTCTTTTTCTACACTTTTCTACCCAATCTTCTAACTCACTCACATTTGTTTTATCACGTTCGTTTTACAGGATTTTTGTACTTGTCCCTGACTTGAGTTAATTGTGGAAAAAAGGAAAAATTAAATTTTAAGTGGATTATGGAAGATGATGTTCATTTTTCATTGCCAATTTGCTGTTTCAATCTGAGTAATTTGTGTGCTTAATTGAAATCAAGATTAGGATTAACGAAGATCTTTAATAAGTTAAATCGCAGAAAGATTTTTTATTCAGTTGTAGGTGGCAGTGGACTTATTGGAATCTTTTCGAGTTATTTCGGATTTTTTGAAGAACCGGAATATCAAGAAAAGATTTCTTTTTCTTATTTTCGCTTTAATTATCAGGCTTGATTGAAGAGGTTTCAATATTTCATTATCTTAATTCTTAGTTACACTTGCTTTGAAACTCGCGATTTCGTCTTGTGAAAATGATTACGTGTTTAAAACTTGATTCTTGACAATCAACTGATTTACTGTTAACTTCAATAACTCATCCTTGAACGAATTTAAAGCGTATACTTCACTATCTTAATTTTTTGCTAAACTCGCTTTGAGAGTCGCGAATTTTTCTTGTGAATATAATGACGTGTTTTAAACTTCACTCTTGACAATCAACTGATTTACTTTTGACTTCAGCAACACATTCTTGATTGGATTTAAAAACGTGATAGATAAGAGAAGCTGTTGATCTACTTCTTAATCGTCCTCAATCGGTTATTACACCATGAAACTTACAACCAATTTTCTTCTTCTCTTCAATGTGTTCACTTATCAATTTTAATTCTGAAGTGATAACATAAGTTCGCACAATGTCATCATATCTACATTGTAAATATAAAATCACAGCATTTATTAATTTTTAATTACAAATTGGGATTGCAGCAAGCCTTTAGAGACTTACGATAAATTAGAAACCTGTTTATAAAAGTTGTTCCTTAATAGGGTAAAAGAACATTTTGTGGGTACAGAGAAAAAGTGAACACATTCTGGGTATGCTCAGCTATGGATAAGATGTTATACCCACAATATGTTATCTACCTTATTTTTCTTCTTACAATTCTTCTAACTCATTTATCAATTAACCAGTTTTTTCTACACTTTGGTTAAACGACTATTCGATGAGTATGAAAACGAATAACTTGTTAATTGAAGTATGATTTGCATTTTGCTTTTAAATCAGCCAGCAATTGAAAATGCTTGTTTACTGTGAAAATTAATGTTTCATAGGAGAAGTGCTTTCTCCAGCTTTTTCAAAACATATTTCAACAACATTTTTCAAGTTGCATTTAACTTGATCAAGACTTCATCGAGCTTTTGGTGACCGAGTATATCGGTGACCGTTTAACTGAATCCTGATATCAATACTTCTGACATGAAGAAGAATTATCTTTCAGGATTTTTATTTTCAATCATTGTTTGACATTGCAGATTATATTCGCTTCAACCCTTTTACAAACAATATGTATTTTGCATCCAACTTATCATGCAACAATATTTATAGAAAATAAACTTAAATCACGCTTGGATAAATAGCTTAGCGATGCTTCATCACAAATCTTTTCCCATCTTTCTCAGCGTTATCTCATGAATATTTACATTATTCGTCTTAAAAAAAGCTTTCAATTTATTCCAGAGTGATGAGGTCATGAAAGTTTCATTCATTCCAAATATAAACTCGTGACGTATAACTTGATGAAGAATTTCTTTGTATTCTTGAATTCTCAGCTTTTTGTTTATGTAACGTTTCAAATGAAGTTTTTTTAAACAACTGACAAATGAATGAAAACATATTTATGAAATTCAATATAAATAAACACCAACGTTGGATGTCTTATCTACAATTTCTTTTAAATACATTGTCATGTAACGTTTGAAATGACATAATTGTAACAATTTCATAATTAAATACCTATGGATGGAAGAAAAGATGCGTTAAGATAGAATCATCAAAAAGCTGACAGGAAAATCCAACATAAATCGAATTACGTCAATTGATACTGTCACAGCAGCAAACTGAATAGAAATTGATTTGATTTTGAGGATGAGAACGAATTATATGTAAATTCTCATTTGAATAAAGAATCGAACATATCCGATTTGAAATTTTTCTACAATGAAAATGTTTCTTTTCTACCATCTCATTGTTGCTTTCTTTTCTTGAATATTGTAGGATGAACGAGAACAAATTTTAGTATCAATTTCCAATTTATATACATTTACGGTCAAATGCTGCTGGATAAGAACGTAAAATGGTCAATTACTGTCCCAGTTAGCTTATTTTACATGAATTTTGGAATTTTGGGGATTGACTAAGCTTTGACTAACGTTTCACTTGCATCATGAAATCTTTCTGATCTTAAATTCAAGTTAAATAAAATTGTATTTGAATCTTCTTCACACGATTTGATATTCAAAAGGATAAAAATTTTCTTTAAGCATTCATGTTGATGTAAAGTGAGATTTGTGCTTGTTACTGAATTGCTTATTTGAGATATCATAAATTGAATTCATTTCTGGATATTCCTTCTACAACTTATTTAATGCTTTGAAGTTTTCAATGATAAAGTCAACTGAAGTGCAAATATCAAACGCGAATTTTATCCAATTTTTCACATAAAATCATATTTGCTTGCTATCTATCATATTTATGGTTTTTCTTTCATCTTCAATCCTTTTTAAATATTTTTCTTTATTTCAAAAGTTTGAAATAAAAAGCACGCAAAATAAATTGAATATTTTTTATCAACTAAAATTTCTAAATTTTCATTTTCGTCATTGAAAATTCATCTGATAATCAATTAATTTTGTATTTATTCTACACACATTCGTTCATTTAATATTCTGTTAAATACGTTTGTTTTGTCACGATACGTATCATTTTAAAATAAATTTCATATTTTGTTACAAGATCCAACCAAACGTTTTCCGAACAGAATTCATGTGAAAGTGTTGTGAGAAAATTCACGTGATTTTATTATTTTATTATAATTAACAAAATTTCCATTTCGAAATTACCGATATAGAATAACATCAACATAAGTTTCACGTTGTTTTAATAAACAGATTTATAGTTTGAATAATTATCATATTAAATCATTGCTTATCCTCGCTGAAATAAAAGTAAAAACTCAACTGCAAACATGACTGAGAATTTTATGAATTTGTATAACCAGGAAGGTAAGCTTTGGAAGGTTGATTCTATCAACAAAGGCAAGGATCTAAGGGTGAATTCATTTTAAATATTTATTTTCCCGTGGATTGCGCTTACTAAACGATTTTTTTTGTTGGTCAATTTTTTTCAGCCTGTTCGCGGTTTTGCTGACTTGTTCGATATAAATAACTTTTAAAGTTTCGAATCCTTAACAAACATTAACTTTAACACGATTATAATTCGATAATTTTAACTCGTTGAGTGAATGAATGAAATTGAAGTCTAATTGAGATCCATTGAGGATTTCAATTTTGTCGTTAAGTAATTGACGAACGATGACATTAATGATGAATTAAAAGATGGATTTCAATTAAATTGAAAGCCATTTCGTTCAATTTTATTTAAATTTCTTAATAAGTTAACAATTTTTCATTTTTATTGTCTGAAAGAACTCAGCATTTTAAGAGAACTTTAAATCAATTTCAAATATGACAAATTTAATGACAGAAACGGAATTATGAACACGTTTTGATGAAATCCTGTTCTTTAAAATGTTTGTCGTAATTTGAATAATTTAAATACTTAACACCACAAATAAATGACAATCTTGTTTTATTTATTTTTCTTCCCTTTTAAAAATGTGTCGAGGATTTCTTAAGATATTCAGGCATCATTTCATTTATCTTTAAAATACGTCCAAATTAAGATTTTCTTATTCAGATTTCAAATTCAAATGAATTTTAATTAAGCCTATAACTCTAACTTCAAAGGTATTCTTACTAAGTTTAACTCTGTACTTTTTCATGGATTTTTTCTCTTTTAAAAGGTGGCGAAATTTCGTTTTTTATTTACAATTCTGGTTTAAAGTCATGGAAACTTCCAACAGATATATGTCATATAAATCTTCAGGAAAAAATCAGGTCTAATTTAAAAATGTATCCTTTGATTGAGCCTTTATCAATGTTTAACAAAATAATCCCTTAGGGGTGACTGCATACTGAAGTCGTTTTAAATTGATTTCTTATTGATAGGACGAACGATACATAAAAGAAAAAATAAACATTGTGGTCGCTTACATAAAATAAACAAGTTGACAACGTTTTAAGGGAACAAGGTAGAAAATTAAATTTCTATTGCTTTTAAATTTAATTTTTTTTATGAATATTCGATAGAAAAAGTGACGTCTCAGTTGAGGTTGAATGTTTAATAAATGTACGAGTTATCTCCATGTAAAAGCTTATGATTTATTTTTTTTCTTATCATTTAAGCTTAACTCTTTCGATAAGATTAAAGTGTGCGCATAAAATGAATCATTACATCAGTCAGACCACCAACATCCGATTCTTCCAAGTAATCAGTTTTGATATAAATGATAATCATTAATCTCCAATTACATTACGAATCAAAAAATTGTGTCAAGAAATATTCCTCTCGCAATCAAGAAATCATTTTTAATTGTTCCTTTGATAATTGAGATAGATTGGAATAAAAATGTGATTATTAAAACTCATTTAGAAGTTTGGCTTTATTCATGATTTGATAATTACCGAAATTGAATGTTGAAAGTATTTTTTTATCAGTAAAGCCACAATATTTAATCTTTCACCATGAACCCAGAATTAAAATGCTTAGTTCTCCAAAAGTATTAACAATAATACATCATTCAAAGTCCTCAATCATTGTCAATATCGTCTGTTGCTTGTTCACAAATAAATTAAAATTGCTTGCGGTTAATTTTTGTAATAAGCTACCACAATGTTTTAGATGTCGTCATGAAAGGAGATTGTAATGAAAGACAGTACCGATGATTTTCTTATCATTTTCAATAAATTTCACAGTTCAATAAAATCTCAAACGAAACAGCAAATAACTTTTATTAACTCCCATTGAGACTGTTTTCTATTTCATGAACATTTGCTGAAGCAAACATATTTTTCACTTTACTCATTCAACTTCAAGATAAAAATATTTCAGTTCAGTGAATTACATATTGTGATTGTCTGAAATCAGAATCAAGAATTTTAAACGATTTCAATTATTTTTTGCGTTGTCTTATTTTAATCTTGCTCATTTTATTCTTATGTTTTGTTTTTCTTTCACTCGTACGCAGATTAAAGATTCAAATTTTATGATTGAGTCTTTAGCAGAAGCACTTGAACAAGCCGACACAAAGAAATCCTTTTAAAATCTCTTATCGGCTTTCCGTGACTCCCAACAATTGTAAGTTGTTTGTAATATTCACAATTGTAGGATCAACTCTTATCCGTGAATGTTCAATTTGAATTTTTATTTTTACTTTCACCTTTAGTTTCTCTCTTTTTTGGTAGAAGCGTGTAGCTGAGCTATTAAACAAACAATTCAAGACTTCTTGTGCAAAAAGTGAATAAATAAGATTTTAAATGCTTTTGTTATAAGATTATATTTTTCTGTAATTAGGAAGAAAAGGTTTTTCCTTTTTAAGACCACACTACACTTTTCCACTTTTAGTCATTTTCCTTATTTCCACTGAGCATTACTTTTTATTTTTATGGATCATTCTGAAAAACAAACGAACTACAGCATCAATTAATGAGCTTTCGATTATTCTTTTTTTACATTTCATGTAAAGTTCTCCTGAAAAATAAAACGATATTCCACCTTCTCTTTTATGTACAAAGTCTTCAAAACAAAAAAGTTTTCTCATTCGTTTTTTTATAACATAAGTTTGAAAATTATTTTTATTTTCTTATCTCACTTTGGTAATTACTGAACAATTAACTAAACGTTACAACTTATTGCACTATGAGATAGAAGTTCATTTCCAACTTTTAATTTTTAACCGATTTTATTCAAGCCGCTTTTACTTTTCCGTCTGTTCTCGAGAAGATTCAACGTTGAACTGAAGAATGATTTTTTTTTGAAAATGTTCCGAGCGTGAGTCGTCGTTGTTGTTGTGCGTTGTGGATGGAAAATTGTATTTGCTGGTTTTCTTTTCGCCATGGTCTCATGTGTTGTAAGGAAATCTCTGTGACGGCAAGCCAGACGAAGAAAATGTGCTTTTGCTCTTTTCTCGAAACGAGGAAATTTTTGATGAATTCAATTGCGCGCTTAAGTTTTGTTTATGTTGTTAATTTTTCTTGTTGAACATGTTTCGTCTTCTCTCCGAGAACAAGAAATAAACGCTCTCAGTTGAATTTCTTTCAAAATTTTTGATTGTTATCATTCTAATGTTATGAATAAACTTTCTGGCTTGAATTTATAATTGCTAAACTTTGTTTAAATACATTAAAATTTTGAAGATATCGCCGTTTAATTTTGCAAAAGAATGTTTTTTGTATATTCTCATTTTATTAATGTCAGAATGAAAATTTTCCTGTGAGTTATTTAGCAATCGTAATAAAGTTGGAATGTGTTCGAGACAGAAGCTCTATCTCGTGTCGAGAATCTTAACTTGTTTTCAAATAACATACTTGCAAGTTGTAACGTTTGTAGGAATGATTTAGTGACATGAGTTATACAATAAAAATTCAGCTTAACATCTAATCTAACCTATGTATCATTATGATTACTATTTTTTCATCATTCTTTTATAAAATTGAGTTATCTGATTTTAAAAAATGTTAAAAATCTTTATAAATATTTTTTTGTTGTTTAATTTTTGGTATTTATAATTTTAATTTTATACATAAAATTCAAACAATTAAAGTATGCTTTTTATATGTAATTCTTATTTAACATAGAAGAAAGTTATCTTGATAAAAATTCTTTGTGAAAAATTATTTTTAATTCATATCATGTTGAATGTAGGGAAAAGTTTGACAATAAAAAATTCTTTCTCACTCTTAGATGAATTTTACTCAAAGCATGACTGCACCAAATATTTGCATGAATATGAATATTTCTCTATCTTTATGTAAGGATGTTTGTTAAAGCAGCCAAATATGGAAATTTGATTTGAATGAATTTTTTTTTATTCAATTTTTCATTATTATGAAACAGATTTCCAATATTACTAAATTGTGCAAGACAAGGATGATTAAAGAGTAAATTTAATGTTTTAGTCAATGCACCTGATGTATCTTATCATCTTAATTTCTCTTCTGGTTTGTTAACATAATTTATTGAAATAAAGCAATATTAATCGTTCTCCATATTTTATGAAAGAATGTACGAATCAAGGGAAAGATGGAGGGGAAAAAGGGGAGATAAAAATTTAATTGAGTGATAATTTAATATCTACTTGGTGAAGTTAAAAATCCGAAAATTAATTATCTGAACAAATTTATTTAATAAGAAAAAGTTACAAAATCAATTTAAGGGACGAATATTTATTCAAGTCTTTATACTTTTAAGGATTCATTTTTCTAATCAGATCTTTTCAATTTGATTGAGGTTTGTTTCTTTCGAGACAATTTAATTGAAATAAATTTTCTTCATTTAATTTTTAATCTCTTTTTCTTAGTCCTATTAAATTTATTAAAAAAATAAAGAATGCTTTCAACGTTACTAGGATTTTATCTAAAGTAAAGTAATGTAAGACTGAAGTCGTGAATAAGGGAATGTTCGAAATCTCGAATATTTCGTTCCACTCGGGGACGACGGCGAAGCTCTCGTCGCATTAGCATTATACATAAGTTTCAACGAAGGAACAACTAAAAATAATCAAGAATAAAATAATTCTTTTATTTAAGTATTAAAACGAATAAAAATGATTTTTTATTGGTTTTAAACAATTTAACTAATGTAAGGAATGATGTTGAAAACAGATGAAGAGTGTTGAAAAATCAGTCGAATTCGTCTTTTGTTAAGAATCAAAATGATTATCAAACTTATGCAAAAAAACAACTGACTCCATTAGAAGAAATAGAATTTATGCTTTCTTTCTTTCCCCAAATGATTCATAATGTCATTTTAAGAAGGGCCTTAATTGGATTAAAAAGAAATTCTCCAGACGCAATAACTCGCTTCAAAGTCAAGTCTCTCATCAACAACACTGAAAAAATTCTAGCCTCTCTTGAAATTGACGAAATATTAAAACAACAGCCACCAATTAACACTGAAAACGTCGAAATACTAAAAGGGAAGGTAGAACAGTTGTCAAAGTTGAACCTGGAAGAAGAGTATGAAGACTTGTTAGAGATATTCAGGTCAGCTGCACCCTCGACAGAGTTATAAAATTCCTATTGGAATCCACCAACACAAATTGAAAAAAAACCGTATGACTGTTTCGTAAACCACACACACACCAATAAAAATAGGATAAGAAAGGAGAAGATCGAAAAAGAAAAATCAACGCAATTCAACCAAAATACCAGTCAGTACAAGTTTATACGCGAACGTGTAAAGTATTTAAGAAAAACCCCAGTGAATATAATAACAATGGCTTACTTACGATTACCAAAATATCTGGAAACTAAGTTTGGACACTCCGATAAAACCCAACAATGGTTTTATGAAGATATTCGTGAAAAACCATTATATCACGCTTTAAAACAACCGAAGATCGTTGGGGTGGCGAAAAAAATAAGCTACATCCCAACACCAGCCTACATGGTTTACTTGAAGAGAGTCGGAACAGTTAAAACGAGAAAAGTCTATAAAGAGATCGACGACGTCGTTTTGGACTCCCTCAAAGCAACCAGGAACACGTTTCTGCACGCCAGACCGTCACTCAAGCAAAAATATATTGTTCTAGATCTGCTGGAACGATATAAAAATGACGGAGAAGTTTTCTACAACTTAAAAGCTCTGGAGAAGGCAAAATTCCCTTTTTTATTTCAATACAAACATGAAAAATATGAATAAGATTCGTAAGCAAAAAGAATGTAATTGCCCTCATTATATCAATATATTTTCCATTTCGGTCATCATTTCAATTTATAGATATAAGCAAAATTAATACAATCAGCAAAATTATATTATAAAAGCAAAAGTTTGAAGTTAATAAAGAGTTCTTTTTAGTTCACATTTCGACAAGAAAAGAATTGAGTTTCAACAAGACTAGCATTGGCTGACTTATTTAGCTATTAGCAAACGGTCAGTTCAGTGTCTAGTCTTGAGTGTTTTTATAAAAGCACTTTGTTTTCAGGAGATTCACAAGCTCCAAAAATGGTCCTTCGAGCCGGATCAAATGACGAAAATCTGAAAGTAACAGACGGTTCTGTTTACTATATTCCTTATCTTAGCGTGTTACGCGAAGATGCATTAACAACGAAATTAAGAAATGTTTTTAATGCCAGCTGCCCATCTTCAAATGGTGTTTCATTAAATAAACTTATTCATGCTGGTCCGAAATTACAAACATTGATATTTGATACAATAACAACAATGCGTCAGTTTCAGTTTATTTATTCTAGCGATGTTACGAAAATGTATCGCCAAATTTTGTTAAAAGAAGACGACAGAAAAAAGATAAGAATTTTATGGAGAGAAAATGTAGATCTCCCTATTGATGAATATCAATTAAATACAGTGACATATGGGATGGATTGTGCCCCATGGCAAGCAATACGAACATTGCATCAGATTGCTGATGATAACACTGATTCAGAGAGAATTAAGAAAATAATTCATGAAAGTTTTTATATGGATGATTTGCTATACGGAGCAGACACGGTAGAAGAATGTCAATCAGATATACAAGAAATAACTAATACTTTACATAAAGGAAAGTTGCATTTAACAAAATGGGCTAGCAACTCTCGAGAAGTGTTGAAAAATGTTGAAGATAAAGACAAAATTAAAGCTTTCATTTCTTTAGACAAAAGCGAAGACAAAATTAAAACTTTAGGGCTTCAATTTAATTGCTCGACTGATGAATTTAGTTATAAAATTTCAGAAAAGAAACCAACAAAATTTACAAAAAGAAAATTATTATCTATTGCTGCTTCTCTATATGATCCATTAGGCTGGATACTTCCAGTTATAATGATGTTTAGAATTTTAATTCAACAACTTTGGTTAGGAAAATGTGATTGGGATGATCAAATCGACGAAAAAACCGAAATTATGTTTACGAAATGTTTAGAATNTTAATACTATTCAGCATTTGAGCTCTAGAGATGAAAATTTGGTTGAACTTTGGGAATTATTAGATGTTAGATTTCTTGATGAAAACATTATTATAGAAAAACAAGTAAAAGAATTTATAGTAACACCAATACCAACAACGTCTAGGAACCAAGTCGCGAGTTTCCAATCAATGTGGGCAAATGCCCTTAAAGCAGTTACGTTACATAATCTCTCAGCACAAGATCTATTGTGTCATTTATTCATCACTAAATTAAACAATGACATGAAGAATACGTTTTTTGAAGTTTATGGGCAAAAGAACAGATTGCCAACGAAAGAAGAAATAAATAGATATTTGGAGAGAATTTATAATAAAGCTCATGACGATACAGTCGAATGTAACTTAGGGAAGAAAAAATCTGAAAAAGTCAGGGGAATTGAAAGCCAATCATTCACGGTGACGCAAGAAGAAAATAACTATCAGAATCAAAATAACTATCAGAATCAAAATAACTATCAGAATCAAAATAACTATCATCGTAAAAATAATTATTGGCGATGTTTCATATGTGAACAAAACACTCATCGCGTTTTAGATTGTCCCACTTTTAAAGCTTCAAGGGATAAGATAGGTATATTGAAGTCTCAGGAAGTTTGTATTACTTGTGCTAGACACAAATATTATGGTCAGCCTTGTGGATCTCGATTCCAAATTAAATGCGCCATATGTCGTGGGAGACATTTAACAGAACTACATTCTGAGTGGACTCAACGCAATGTCACATTCCAAACGCAATCACATATTTGTGAAACTACAAATGAAAAAGCAAATAACGTAATTACAAACTTCAATAGCAATAAATCTGAAACAACTTCGGAAGTTATTCTTCCAACAGCGTCGGTTAAAATACAAGATAAGTACGGGGAAACGGTCCCCATAAGAACTTTAATTGATTCTGGAAGTCAATCTAACTTTATTTCAGAAGATGTGGTACAAAAACTGAGACTACAAAAGAAAAAAACTCTTGTTACAGCCTTCGGTATAGGCGGAATGACTGCTGGTAAAATAAATGCAGTTGTAAATTTAAAAATCGAAGTTAAATTTCCTACTTTTCGTATAATTAAATTAAAAGCACTTGTGGTGAAACGAGTAACGTCAAAAATACCAAGTTACCCGTCTCAATTAAATAATACAAAAGATCTTCCAAAACCACTTGCTGATCCTTATGGATCGACTAATATCGGACTCCTTTTAGGTGCAAATATGTTTTCAGAAATTATGTTAGAAGGAACAAAGACTATAAATAATTTCCTTTTCCAACATACAGTCTTTGGGTGGATAGTTTGTGGAGGCAATGCGAAAGTTTCGGAAATTACTTCATCAAATATTAACGTAATTAATGAAGAAGCGAATTTTAAAGAAGTTGAATTAGAAGAATTTATAAATGATTTAAAATTATTTTGGGATTTACCACTTACGAAAAATGAAGAAACTGAGCTTGACTCAGAATATTGCGAAAAACTTTTTATGAATACTTATGAAAGAGACCAAGAAGGTCGTTACATTGTTCCAATACCTTGGAAACAATCATTGCCATTATTAGGCAATTCATATGATGCAGCTATAAATCAATTTTTAAACCAAGAGAAACGGTGGAATAAAAATCCACCTCACAAATTAAAATCTGATGAATTTATGAAAGAATATTTATTATTAAATCATATGACAAAAATATCAAATGACGAAAATCTGAAAGTAACAGACGGTTCTGTTTACTATATTCCTTATCTTAGCGTGTTACGCGAAGATGCATTAACAACGAAATTAAGAAATGTTTTTAATGCCAGCTGCCCATCTTCAAATGGTGTTTCATTAAATAAACTTATTCATGCTGGTCCGAAATTACAAACATTGATATTTGATACAATAACAACAATGCGTCAGTTTCAGTTTATTTATTCTAGCGATGTTACGAAAATGTATCGCCAAATTTTGTTAAAAGAAGACGACAGAAAAAAGATAAGAATTTTATGGAGAGAAAATGTAGATCTCCCTATTGATGAATATCAATTAAATACAGTGACATATGGTATGGATTGTGCCCCATGGCAAGCAATACGAACATTGCATCAGATTGCTGATGATAACACTGATTCAGAGAGAATTAAGAAAATAATTCATGAAAGTTTTTATATGGATGATTTGCTATACGGAGCAGACACGGTAGAAGAATGTCAATCAGACATACGTGAAATAACCAATACATTACATAAGGGAAAGTTGCATTTAACAAAATGGGCTAGCAACTCACGAGAAGTGTTGAAAAATGTGGAAGATAAAGATAAAATTAAAGCTTTCATATCTTTAGACAAAAGCGAAGATAAAATTAAAACTTTAGGGCTTCAATTTAATTGCTCGACTGACTGACGAATTTAGCTATAAAATTAAAAAAAAGAAACCAACAAAATTTATAAAAAGGAAATTATTATCTATTGCTGCTTCTTTATATGATCCATTAGGCTGGATACTTCCAGTCATAATGATGTTTAGAATTTTAATTCAACAACTTTGGTTAGGAAAATGTGATTGGGATGATCAAATCGACGAAAAAACCGAAATTATGTTTACAAAATGTTTAGAATCATTGACATTACTTAATAATATTTGCATTCCAAGATGGACAGGGAACTTTAAATCAACAGTAATAGAATTAATTGGGTTTAGTGATGCATCAAATGATGCATATGCGGCTGTCATTTACAGTCGAGTAAAGCAATCTTCTGGTTACATTATTAGAATAATCGCTGCTAAAGGAAGAGTTACACCGTTGAAAACTAAAGAAAATAAAGAAAGCACTTTCAATACCATCCCGAAAATGGAACTTGAAGCTATTGGCTTGTTGATTGACTTATATAAAAATACGATAAAATGCTTTGAAAATCTTGTTGTAAAATTTGTAGCTTACACTGATAGTGAAATTGCACTAGCATGGGTTAGAAATGGGAAAGAAATTGAAAACAAATTTATAAAACGTAGAGTAATGAAAGTTCAAAAAATGATAAATCCAAGCGATATTCACTATGTTAAATCTGAGGAAACCCCTGCTGATATGGCATCGAGAGGTGCAACGTCAGAAGATTTTATTGCCAACAAAATATGGTTTAATGGCCCCGCTTGGTTACAAAATGATGAATTACCAAAAACACCTTGCAAAGAAGAACAATGTGTGTCATTCGCAATTGAGGTTGTTGACGTAGAATTTCTGAATCGCTTTTCAAATTGGAAAAAAATGCTACGAGTTTTATCAAAATGTTTACGTTGGGTAAATGTAATTAAAAGAAATAAAAATGCAACTATTAATAGGTTTTCAGAACCACTGAGTAGTGAAGAAATATTGAGAACAAGAAACAGAATTATTCGACGCCAACAAGAATTATTATTTTCTGATGTAATTGAAAAACTTGAACAAAATAAAAGCCTACCAAAGAAATGTTGGATGACCCCATTAAATCCGTTTATTGATGATCGCGATAATTTATTGAGAATTGGGGGTAGGCTTACAAAAGCAAAATTCATATCGGAAAATCAACGGCACCCAATTATATTGCAAAATTGTCATATTATTGAAATAATTATTCGAGATATTCATTTAAATTTTGGCCATGCTGGCAATCAATTAATAGAAAAAGAAGTCAGAGAAACGTATCATATTCCTGCTTTGAAGTCGAAAATAAAAAAGTGTATAAGAAATTGTGTAACGTGTTTGAAGTGGAACGCAAAAACAAACAATCAAATGATGCTGGCATCATTCAAATGGATTTCGGTGCGCTTTTACTATCACGCTTTTCGAACTGAAATCGAGATGACAAACTTCTTCGGAATCATTGAAGCGAATGTTGAGGAATTGGAGTTGAGAGACATCAGATGCATTTTCTCGAGGAAAGACAATATTTTGGCACCAAACATGATCTTCCCTAAGTTAAGGACTCTCCGACTTGCTGACTGTAACACTTACATTTATTCACAAATCTTCCAAAACGTCAAAACTATTCAAATGTTACACTTGGAAACGAAAATATTTTCAGCAGTCGACTACAAAGATTGGGAGTTTATCGAGCGAGTTAAAGCATTTCAAACAATTTTAAGAAATAATCAAAACCTTAAAGTTTTAGGATTTTATCTTCATCAAACAGATTTCGATAATTTATTTATCGATGACAAATTTCTTTGTGGCTTCAAATTTCAATTGGAAGCATTGAAATTCAAGAAATTCAGGAAACAACCAGAACCGAAGTCGAAGACAATTCAAATGGAAAATTTTCAGAAGTTCCTAAGTATGCACAACAAAACATTGAAATATCTTGAATTGAATGAATGGCTGGGTAATGATGTACTTGAAACCGTCATCAATACAATGGATAACTTGTATGACGGAGGCTATCAAAGAGAATCATCTAAATATTATAGAGTTTAAACCTGTTACCGAACTGAATGCATTCATGGATGAAGCAACCTTGATGAAGAATGTAATTTGTTTACCAACATTGAGAGACAGCGAAGACATTTTCACGTTTAAGCAGCCTAAAAAGAAATTGGTTAATAACATTGTTCAACTTGAATTCATCATTCCGCTAGTAAGCTGTATAGCGTTACAAGAATACTTAATAATAAATATCCCAACTCCAAAGATGCTAAATGCAGTGTTACCGAAAGATGCTTTAATAATCAAGATAATCGTTGACGACAAAAATAGTACAGGCTTTTTATCACCACCTACCAAAAACCAGCTTGGAATCTTCGACGTGGAGCCTGAAAAATTAGATGAATGCTTGAAATTTATACTACAAAAAGNAAGCGATATTCATTATGTTAAATCTGAGGAAAACCCTGCTGATATGGCATCGAGAGGTGCAACGTCAGAAGATTTTATTGCCAACAAAATATGGTTTAATGGCCCCGCTTGGTTACAAAATGATGAATTACCAAAAACACCTTGCAAAGAAGAACAATGTGTGTCATTCGCAATTGAGGTTGTTGACGTAGAATTTCTGAATCGCTTTTCAAATTGGAAAAAAATGCTACGAGTTTTATCAAAATGTTTACGTTGGGTAAATGTAATTAAAAGAAATAAAAATGCAACTATTAATAGGTTTTCAGAACCACTGAGTAGTGAAGAAATATTGAGAACAAGAAACAGAATTATTCGACGCCAACAAGAATTATTATTTTCTGATGTAATTGAAAAACTTGAACAAAATAAAAGCTTACCAAAGAAATGTTGGATGACCCCGTTAAATCCGTTTATTGATGATCGCGATAATTTATTGAGAATTGGGGGTAGGCTTACAAAAGCAAAATTCATATCGGAAAATCAACGGCACCCAATTATATTGCAAAATTGTCATATTATTGAAATAATTATTCGAGATATTCATTTAAATTTTGGCCATGCTGGCAATCAAGTAATAGAAAAACAAGTTAGAGAAACGTATCATATTCCTGCTCTAAAATCAAAAATAAAAAAGTGTATAAGAAATTGTGTAACGTGTTTGAAGTGGAACGCAAAAACAAACAATCAAATGATGGGTGATTTACCGGAAGAAAGAATTACGCCTGGCAGAGTGTTTAAGAAAATAGGAGTTGATCTTGCAGGTCCTTTTAATATTAAAGCCACACATTTAAAATTCGCGAAAACTATTAAAGTATGGGTAGCGTTATTCGTGTGTCTTGTCACAAAAGCTGTACATTTAGAAATTTGTTTAGACCTTACAGCTGACAATTTCCTTAAAGCGTTCACAAGATTCTGTTCAAGAAGAACAGCACCTTCGTATGTTATTTCAGATAACGGCGGAAATTTTGTTAAAGGAAATAAGAAGATACAAGAAGGATGGCAACAGATTACGAAAGAAACTAGCGATAAACTCTCTACACAATCTATCGAATGGAAGTTCAACCCAGCTAAAGCGCCACATTTTGGTGGTATCTATGAAAGCCACATCAAAATCATGAAGTTTTTTATTAAAAGAATGGAACAGGTAGAGAAAATAACGTATGAAGATTTTTCCACATTATTATGCAAAATCGAAGCAATTATGAATAGCAGACCAATGTACGATGCGTTTCCAGAACCAGGTGAGATGCTAGCATTAACCCCTTTTAACTTTATCACCCTTGAAGGTTTTGTGATGTCACCTCATGAAAAAATACGCCCTGACGATAAACCACTCACGAAAAATTGGTTAAATATAAAATTGATTGTGGATCAATTGTGGGAAAGATACCAATCAGAATACCTGCATCACTTATACAGTCGAAAAAAGTGGAGAAAGCAAATGAAAAATATGGAAATTGGAGATGTGGTTCTGGTAAAAGAACCCAATCTTCACCCAGGTCAATGGAACTTAGGAAAGGTTACAGCACAACTTAAAGATGATTCAGGTAATGTAAGACGTGTGGAAGTGAAAGCGAAGAACAAAAAGAAGATATTAGCGGTTGAACGTCTTGTTACACTATTACCGAACCGTCAGTCACAAGCAGATAATGAAATAGAAATGCAATCCTTATTACCACTGCCAGACGATCAACAGAAGAATGATGATGAAGAAAGCAAAGATAATGCTCCAATAGCAACAAGAACACGAGGTAAGAAAAAATTGGCTAATCATATGCTTTTTGCTTTTTGTCTTTTAGCTTGCCTCTCGTCGACTTGTGCCATGAAAGTGACACCGTTACCAGCAGGGATTCATGTTCGCAGTTTACGACCAGTGTTCTCGATGATTACTGAAATGCCATTTATTGTTGTTACTCCATTAAACGTTTCGTTTGACGAAGAAATTGTGAGAGAGTCAATTGATACATTAAGACGAACTTGTGCAGAAATAGAACCCAAAGAAGAATTAAAACAGTATTGTCAGGATGAGTTGAAGGATATTGAAGAAGAAGCAAGGAGTCGCCTTCAATCAATCGTTGACCAATATTCATCAAAGAAGGAAAAGAGAGGTGTGTTTCAAATGGTGGGACCAATAGTTGCAAAATCGCAGTGGGTGCGGAAGGCTTGGACAGCAGGGAAGTGGATCGTTAAATACTTATGGGTCCTTACCAAGCGTAGTTATTTATGAAGAAGTTCAACACAGTGGATTGGAAGACGAAATAAATGAGTTAAAGCAAAACACGGTCAAGATGGCTAGCATAATGATGAATATTTCGAACATAAGGTATGAAGCCGTTGACCAAGAAGTAAACTTAATCATTCAAAAGCAAGCTCAAGTTATGTTAAAAGCATCGATAAATGATTATATTGCATCTATTAGAAGTATGACGGAGGCTATCAAAGAGAATCATCTAAATATTATAGAGTTTAAACCTGTTACCGAACTGAATGCATTCATGGATGAAGCAACCTTGATGAAGAATGTAATTTGTTTACCAACATTGAGAGACAGCGAAGACATTTTCACGTTTAAGCAGCCTAAAAAGAAATTAAAAAATAACATTGTTCAACTTGAATTTATCATTCCGCTAGTAAGCTGTATAGCGTTACAAGAATACTTAATAATAAATATCCCAACTCCAAAGATACTAAATGCAGTGTTACCGAAAGATGCTTTAATAATCAAGATAATCGTTGACGACAAAAATAGTACAGGCTTTTTATCACCACCTACCAAAAACCAGCTTGGAATCTTCGACGTGGAGCCTGAAAAATTAGATGAATGCTTGAAATTTATACTACAAAAGGAAAAGTCCGATAAATGTTTAACGAAATTTAATGATGGCGTAATTAATCAGAAGCTGTTGCAGATTGATGAGAGTTTAGCTGTACTCATCAAGGGACAAGACGATGGTTTTAATTTAACTTGTACAGATCAAACTTCAACAATTATTCACTATGAAGCAGCGTTAGTAAACTTCACTGACTGTATAATAATCGGAAAAAATTCTCTACTAAAGTCAGAACAGTTTCATTCTATTTACACAACACAGATAAATTTACTGCATAACAATAACAAAGGATCGGATAACGTGCTACATTTTACGAAGCTAAGCAATTTTACGTCACCAAATGTTGAAGTATTGAAAAAGGAATTGGAAAAAACGTTAAGCGATATGAAAACAACATCGAAGTATAAGTGGACAACAGGGCTAGGCGTTGGAATATGGAGTTCAACATTCTTAACTATCAGTTTATTGATTATCGGAGGCTTATTCTACTTTAAAAAGAAGAAGACGAATTCATTAACACCGCCGGTGGAGCATATAAGAACTAATTGGATTGAAGAGTGGTTGGAGTTAAATCCGATTACACTTAAGATGACGCATGAAGAAAACCAACAATAACAAGATAAGTGTCAAGTTACTAAAGTATTAACTAATATTATGATTTAAGTGAAGAATTTGTTTATTTAATTGGTAGTTGCGATCAGATGAAGAAAGAAGAAAAGGAAACGTTAGATAGTTTAAATTTGTTTCCCGCCCCTGGCCATCAGCAAAGCAATTCAAGTATACGCTCAGTTAGTTCAAACAACGAGTGCAGTGTAGCAGTGCAAAATTATAAAAGCCAAAAGAATGACTTCAGTGAATTATTGTATCGTGCAATTGCGTGGAACGGATGTATGGCTGGGCACAATAGAAAAGGAGACCCAGTGTGGAAAGTTCAGTAAACTTAAGGAGAACACCAACCTTAAAGAAGTGGTACAAAGTGAAACGAAAACGTTAGTGTCTTTAGTACGATGCTACATACAAAACGAACGGAGACCGATTGGATCAGGTGACAAAGGGGACTTTGTGGGATACATCATAGTAGACGAGAACAGTGTAGTGAAGGAAATAAAAGATAAAAACATTGCATGCAACGTGAACCTGTTGCAAATGGAAGAAGAAGCAATTAAAAAATGGAACTGTTTAAGATGCCACACGGAAAGACATATGATAAAAGAAAATTTGATGTGGAAAAAAAGTTGTGCAATATGCCTGAAAACAATCTCGACATATGAAGCAGCTAATTCAAAGTGGCTAAATGAGCAAGAGGACGAAGATGGAAAGCAGGTCTTCTTAATTAGAGCGGCTCATCTGAGATGTGTGGCGGTGAAATGGAGAATACCAGCAATGAGAGAAGATACATGCTTGAATTGTGGATGGTGGCAAGGGCCGGGCTTAGACGGAAATTAGCTGTTCTTCATAGGTTCGCAAATGAGTAAAATTTTGGTTTTCATATTTCATATATAAATTTTGTTTATGTAATCAGAGTCTACAAGACTCATATTTTTAAGAGATTTTCTTTTTATTAACTATTAAATTATTTGGTGGCATTGAAATGAAATACATATGTATTCATAGGTTTGCCAATTTTAGTTTTTTTTCTCAGACAGAAAACAAGTTAAATTTAAGAATTATTTTAATCATTTATCAATTATGGTAATCAACCAAGTTATCATTTTATTATTATATTATCAATTTAATCAATTTATTATTAAGCTATTAAGTTAGTCTTTGAGGCATTGAAATGAAATGTGTATTCATAGGTTTGCTAAATTTTAAAAAGGGAAGTTTATAAATGAAATTTAATATGATTTTTATCTTTTAAATCGTTCGCCGGGGGGGAGAATTTTGGGAATGATTATTATGAAATAAATATTAGCAAATAAATATTAATCAATGTATCAGCAAAATTAATATTGTATCAGCAAAATTCATTATTTGAAAAGAACAAGAAATAAAATTTAGTCTAGATTCAGCTTTAGGCCAACCAACATCGAAGTGTTTATTCATAAATATTATATTAATAAACGTTAATACAGTTCACTTGATAAAGATTATTTTTCAGGAGAAATTACTGTCTCCAAGCTCAACTGGAGTACTTAAACAACTTGCAGAATGGAATTTTCGAATACATAGAGGTGCCAAAATACAAGGAGATCAACAGAAAAAAAATTTACACTCTAAAAAATGAAGACGAAAACGTGTCAGAGGATTTAGAATGGGACGGAAAAGTAAACGCGCTACGATACTACGAAGAACATGAAGAAGAAGGAACCAACATTTTCAAAGAGTTGATGCTACAGGAGGGAGACTATCAACGGATCAACATTGCCGATTTCAACCCTGTCAACTTGGATTACTGATTAAACCTTTTTATCTCTCAAAATTAAATTTTCTTTAACAAAGACTTCAGAATCAAAAGAAAAATTAAAATTCTTATTTTTATTGCTTCTCCTTTCATTTATTCAATTATACTAATCTTTTATAAACATTTATATTCTTTCATACTCTTTTATAAACATTTATATTCTTTTATAATTAATCAAATACTTATTCTATTTATGCTTATTATGTACTTTACCTTAAAAGGAAAGAAGAAAATCCAAAAAAAAATTTTATATTGAAAATACAAAAAAAATAATAAAAACGCTTGAACTTAAAAATCCAACTTTTCTTCAAACGAAAGTAGATATTCAGAAATTTAAAGATGAAACAAGATAGAAAACATTCGAATCCTAGATAAAATTTTCAAATACAGTAAGCGTTCGTTATGACGAACGATCTAAACAAGAGAGAAGAAAAACGCTTAAGATAATAAAAAGAAAAAATAAACAGAAACTTGAAATAAAACTGTAGATAAATAAGAAAGTTTCTTCCTCATAGACCCAACTGTAATGTAACCTGATAATGTTTCACATAATTTACATATTTTACACATATTTCCTGCAAAAATATCTGTAAAATCTCGGGGGAATGTAACGGGTAGAGGAAATATTGTTAAAGACGCAACATGAGAAGACCTCGATCACCCAAGTCTCACCGAGATAACAGATTTTCAACCTTTTTTACGACTGTAATTAAATCACCATGTAACACGATCGCTCATGAAAACTCATGTTACGCCACTCGTATAATTTAGGCTATTAAAATTATCAAATGATTGTAAAGTTGTAAACAGTTTTTATAGCCAATAGATTATTAAGCTATAAAAACATGCATGATTACGCAGTGGCCTTATCAGATTACACTTCGTGAAAATTACATCGGCCCAGCAACCACGATCGCGGTGATCGTGTTCACGAAGAAAACATGATGATAATAGAACATATAAATTAAGAAGAAACCGAGCAATCATCGTTCAGTTTTTACCACCCTACAATTAAGTTGTATTCTAATATGTACGAGTCAGAAATATTAAGAGAAATAAAGTGAAGTTTGAAGAGTTGGAAGTTAATATCATCTGTTGTTTTATTATTCACTAAACACCGTTGGACCTTCATCCCCTTTGCAGCGATTCCTCTCATCATTAGAGAACGGACCCGTTTCATTTGTTGAATTCTACTCTCTTACAATTTCGCTTTCAAAAATCGTAATACAATTTTTTTTTAATATTCAATTGTATAACTGATCAACTTTTAAGCCAAACAGTCGAAAATTATAAATTCTTTCTTTCTTTTATTCATTGCGTGCAGATATTTAATAAATCCATTTCTTATGTTAAATAAATTAAATGACTTATGGAAAGGACTCGTTTTTGAAAATAAAAACTCGCGTCTTGCAAAAAACTCACAGGAAGACTTGTTGAACTTTTCAGTTTCCAATTTGGAGGTTCTGATTCACTCACAATTTAAATGTTTATCCATAATGGATTTTCTAGAATAATGACCCATAGAAGGAAATATATGTAATATGACGGGACTATCAATAATGAATAACACGACGACGTCACAATTCATTCGACAGACACAGACGATTCCCAATATATCCCAATGACGGAAAAACCTATCAACTCATATCTAGTCAAATTATTTTTCAACTAAGCAAAACAGACCAACAAAAAGTCGAAAGTATTTTTGCAAGAATAATAAGAGTAAAGATTTCTGGTGAGTCATTTGTTGAAAACAAAATACTTGAAATATTCAGAAACCACTTGGACGATAAAAGAGTGAATTGAATAAGTTTATAGAAAATTCTTATCAAATCAATAATCTTTCAAAATTGTTATGTCTCAAATTTTATTAAATGATGTTGAAAGTGAACTAGAATAAGGCACTATCATTGAAAAAGTTTATAATAGAGCTCATCGTGGATCTAGAGAAAATTTTGCGGTTATCTCAAAAGAGTATTATTTCCCTAAAATGCATTCCAAGACAAAAAAATTTATAAAGATATAAATTAATAAATCGGTTTACGCACTTGCGGGTATCTATCGCGCATGTGATGGCGAAGCGCCAATTGTCTTCTGTAATAAAAGCAATTCAGTTATAAATTTTCCCTAACAGTACGTTAAAGTTCAACTAAACAATTTTGAAGTTGGACCCCCACAATCCTATGAAAAGCGTTTTGCTTTACAACGGAAATTGATGGATAAATTAAGAACAAGCCATTTAAATAAAGAAGAACTTGAAGCTCTTCTTAAAGTAGTTACGTTGAATCAGAAATGCTTTTATAACAACAGTAACGAGCCATTTTCTAGTGTCATAAAGCACAAGATAATCACCACAGACGAGACACCAACACACGCAAAAAACTATAGGCATTTACATTGAAAAAAGAAATTCAAAAACAAATTAATGAAATGTTAGATTCGGGAATAATTAAAAATTCATCATCTCCATATTCGGCACCAATTTGGGTAGTAAAGAAAAAATCAGATGCATCGAATATAAAGAAATGGCGACTTGTTGCTGATTATAGAGCAATACATAAACAAAAAAACAATTGATGATCAACTCCTATTCGAAACATAACAGACATCCTTGATGCATTAGGTCATGCGAAATATTTTACTACGTTAGATTTAGCATCTGGGTTTCATCAGATAGAAGTAGATCCTATACATGTAGAGAAAACTGCTTTTAGCGTAGAAAGAGGCCAATATGAATTTCTTAAAATGTCAATGGGATTGAAAAATGCACCAGCAACTTTTCAAAGAGTTATGGATAATGTTTTAAAATAATACATTGGGAAAACATGTTAAGTTTATTCATAGATATCATAATTTTTTCTAGCTCTCTGCAGCAGATTTAAGAAACATTTTAAAATTATTAAATATACATAATCTTAAAATACAACTTGATAAATCAGAATTTTTGCGAAAAGAAGTCGAATATTTAGAGCACATTGTTACACCAGAAGGTGTTTTCACAAATCCAAAAAAAATTGAAGCAATAGTAAATTGACCTCTTCCGCGCAATGAAAAAGAATTAAAAGGATTTTAAGGGACACTAAGGTACTATCGTAGATTTATTAAAGATTTTGCAAAGATTGTTAAGCCTTTAACTTCAATGATAAAAAAAGATCAAACATTTATTCACACGAAAGAATCCGTACAAAAATGTTAGCAACTATTATGCAGTAGCGATACTTTACAATATCCCGATTTTTCTAAACCTTTTATTGCCATCTGCGACAGTAGCGATTACGCAATAGGTTCAGTAATGTCTCAAGGCCCCATGGGTAAAGATATGCTTTCGCTTCACGTACGCTGCAAGAAAACGAGATTAGATATGCTGTTGTTGAAAAAGAATTGTTAGCAATTATTCATGCCTGTAAAACTTTTCGTTCTTATTTGTATGGAAGAAAATTTACATTGGTTTAGAATCAACTCTTAACTCAATTTTAAAACTGATCAACTTTTAAGTCAACCAATTGAAATAAATGGAAAGATTTATGGAGAGGATTTGTTTTAAACACAAATAATTTAGAAAAATTCATTTTAGATAAGGTGTTTTTAAAGTAAAAACTCACGTCTTGCAAAATATTCAGAAGGCGCTAACTTATCACTTTTCTTTTGAAAGCACCTTCAATATAAGTAATTTTTTCCAAAGAAGTTTTAAACATAATTAATTCAGAAAACTTTATTCAGGAAGTTCTGGTTCACTCACAATTTAAATATTTATCAAATTGTTCAACAGACACTTTTGATTTATTCCAGAATTTATGATGAATGAACAATCAACTATGTAAACTATTTAATTTTATTCATATTTTCTACTTTCTATTTTCTTTTCCAATTTTTCTTCTAAGTACATATGGGATGCATTCAAACAAGAAAATGTTTTTTTGTTTCACTAAATATAAAGTGATCACTTCAACGTTAGAACTTCAACTAGATTTCATTTCTGAATATTTTCTAATTTCATTATGATCTGTATGAAATAACTGATCACCTCAACGTTTAAAGTTCAACTGAAGTTTATTCTGTGATCGGCAACACATGCAGCCTCGAGCCTCATAAAAATTATGGTATTTTCCCATCCGCACATGTTTTCAGAAAGATAATACAGATAAATGTGAAAAAGGGAATCAAATTAGTGCTGTTTATGTGTATGAAATATTTTTCTCTTTTGTTTTGATTAAAATCTAAGAATGCAGAATGTTTTAAAGATCTCATATTTAATCTCTTTACTAATCTATTACATATTTAACACATTAACATCGGAAATTCCCTACCAATGAAATTTAATTCAATACAATGCATGTCGTAAAGTTGTTATTTATTGAACGAACATACCTTCTTTTTTAAAATAATTATGCTTTTGTAGAATATTTATGATCAATTAGAAATTTCATTTATGATTTTAGGATTCATAAGTTCTTTTAATAGTCAAACCTTTGCAGAAAACTATTTCATTCAATAAATAGGTATTTAGAATCGCAGTTAGGTAATTAGATTAGATCTCACATACTTAGATTTAACAATGATTTCTATTTTGAACATAATGTAAGATCAAATTATTGTAGATCAAATTTTTGTTACACATATTTATCGCTGAGTCTAACAATGTGCCCGACAACATTAAACTACTGCCGACGTTTGACGGCAACACCAAATTTTTAAATGAGTTTCATCACAATTTTTAACTTATTATTTTAATCCACTAACACAGAATAATTTAACATTTCTTAAACAATTTAAAATTGTGATGAAAATTAATTTATGGGTAAACTCTTTTTATTTCTCAAAACAGAATCTTTCAAACTAACAAGAACTGAATTTTTCACTTTCCAAATTTTTTTTATTTTCAATTAGGTATTTTCACTTTTTCTTCTAAGTAGATTGACGTTCAAACAAGAAAATATTTTCTTGTTTCATTAAATATGAAGTGACCACTTCAACGTTTGAACTTCAACTGAAGTTTTCATTCTGTGATCGGTAACACAACACATGCAGCCTCGAGCCTCATAAAATTTAAGGTATTTTCCCATCCACACATGTTTTCAGAAAAACAATACAGATAAATGTGAAAAAGGAATCAAATTAGTGCTGTTTATACGAAATATTTTTCTCTTTTGTTTTGATTAAAAGCTAAAAATGTTTTAAAGATCTCATATTTAATCTCTTTACCAATCTCTTATTAAACACATTAGTATCGGAAATTCCCTACGAATGAATCTTAATTCAATACAATGCATGTCGTAAAGTTGTTATTTATTGAACGAACATACCATCTTATTTAAAATAATTATTGCTTTTTTATGTGTGTTATTTTAGCTAACTATAGTTAAATTTTTATGAAACATATGTATAGGTAGGATTGAATTTAATTAGATTAGATCTTACATAGATTTAACGACGATTTCTATTTTGAATACTCAAAGGGGCATTTTATATTTCATGTTTCTCAGAGGGGCAACAACGAAAAGTAAACAAAGTTGTTCTGAATATTTCTTCATAAACGCAGTCTTACAATGGAATTCATTGAAGGAATAAACGAAGAGTTTGTCCACTCGAGAACGATTTACAACGCAGAAGATAAACTAATATTCGATCCTCCTGTATATGAGCAACGTTATCTGAAAGTTACAAATATATTAAATCATGATAAATTTAAAAGTAGAATTAAGAATATTTTGGAGTTTGGATGTGCCGAAATGAAATTTTTTACTTATCTCAAGAACGGTGTGCGACATGCAACAAAAATCGATTTAGTCGATATTGATGAAATGTTACTGGTGAATGCAAAGTCGAGAGTTCAACCATTGATTATCGAATATACAAAACGAAGGCCTGAAAAATTACTTGTCAGGGTATGGAAAGGCGATGTTTCAATACCAAATCCAAACTTCATTAATGTTGATGCTGTTGTAGCTATTGAGTTGTAAGTAAAATGATTTTATTTTCTAAAATTTAATGATTTTTCTTATTTTCTTTATTTCAGAATCGAACATGTTTATCCAGATACTCTTGAAGAGATTCCTAATCATATTTTTGGGATTATTCATCCTAAAGTTGCTGTGTTCACAACACCAAATTCCGACTACAACGTTGTCTTTAATCTCCAACAGGGAGCATTTCGTCACTGGGACCATAAATTTGAATGGACTCGAGTTCAATTTGAAGATTGGTGTCGTAATATTTGTGCGAGATTTCCTGATTATTGCGTTCAGTTTCATGGAGTTGGAAAACCTCCTGAAGGCCGTGAAGAAGTTGGTTCATGTTCGCAACTTGGATTGTTCATTAGAAAAGATTTTCTTCATTCTCTTGATGTGGAAGAAGACTGCAAAAATGAAGACGACGAATCGTCTGTAGAAGTTGTAGAGTGCAAAGGATATAAACTTCTCGAGTCTATCGATTATCCATTTTTTCACGACAATCGCACTCGTGACGAAAGAATTTCTGATGAATGTTCTTATCACATCAACAGATTCTTGGACGATTCTTATTTCAACAATGAATCGGATCGTTATGAAATTCCAGTTTCTCACATTTCGAGTTTCTGTTGGGAAATAACTGAAAATGTAGACGAAATTCGAAGTGTCATTAAAAAGAAATATGAAGTGAAAGACGATATGGTGATTTTACCAGCGTTTGATAAGAGTGAAGAAGATTATGAAGATGAATTGCAAGATAATCAAGGATCTCTTGATACATTCAACGAATTAATTACTTCAAATGATAGTTGGAACTAAAATATAAAACAATTTATTAATATCTAAAACAAACATACGAAACGAACAAATCTCGGTGATTTATTTAAAGATTTTTCCTTCCCTGAAACATTACATGATGACATGAATAAAATAGAAAAACAATGAAATCCATATCGAACCTTTCAATTTTAAAACTCGAATTTCAGAATTCCCATCACGCATGAAATTTTGTTTCCGAACAACAACAAAAACATCGCTCAGCTGTTTTCACCTTTACCAATTGAAATTTTTACCTTTAATACAACCAGAAAGTTGTGAACGTAAATTCAACGATTGCGAGAGAAAAGAGCGAAAGAAAAGCCTCAGTCTGTTTGAATCCCTCACTAAGTTAACATCAATTTTTCTTCTCTCCATTGATTGCGTAAAAAGCAATTTTCAAGTGTAATAAAAGCCATCAAAATGTGTTTTTGACCACATGTTCAGTCGCGATAAAATGATAATTTAGTTGTTATCTGAAATAATTGTAAGTGGAACAATTTGCTCGAAGTACAAAAAGAAATTTTGTGTTTTAGACAATTGAAATAAATGCGAAAAAAAGAATTTCAAAAGAGAAAAAAGAAAAGAAGATGACGTTGTAGGCATAAATATTGTAGAAGTCAAGAGAAAGAATTTGTAATCCGAATGGAACTGACCTACCTGAATATCTCTGACAGTTTCTACCTTCTTTTCAATGGATTTTCGTTGCTATTATTTTTTTCTGATAAGGCCTTCGATTTAAATGCATTAATCGAACTGCTTTCAAGCACCGGCAATTCAGTTTACGCATAATTCAAGTCAAGTTCAATAAATTAAAACTTAATGTGTTTATGTTAATAATTATGAGCAACAACAAATGAGATTTTATCGAATCTTAAAATTCTAATCGAGACGGGCAATGATAAACATAAACCTTCCAAGTGTTAAAAAAACTGTCAAGTCACGATGAAAACTCTAAAAAAAATAAAATTTTATTCATTAGTAATGTGATTCTATCTTCAAACTTCCAATTTCACATTTTGAATTAATTTCAAAGCTTTTTAGATTGGAATTAAAGTTTTTTTAAATTTAATTAGGACATGACATAACTTTTAGATAACGCCTAACATCTAACAACCGCTTCAGAATTATTTTTTTCTTCAATTCTCGAGCACACAAAGATATCTAACTTTAGTATAAACGCGATCGCAGTCGCGCAATCACACAGCGTGCTTCTACTCTTCATATCAGAATGTTTTCATTAAATATCATTTGTGTAGCTTTTTGACACAGTTGTTAGCTGCTGTTATCAAAAATCAACTTCAATTAACAATTTATTTTGTTGGGTTTTTAATTGAAGACATTCAGCTGATTTCAGTCAGTATTTAATTGGAAATTGTGATTGCATGAACATAGAGTTGGTAGTTGAATCTCTCGTGGAAAAATAAAAACAAAAGTGTGAAAGAAACTTTTATTTCATTCTCGTTATCAGTTTGATAACAATTGGTGGATTCGATAAGAGAAGAAAAGTTTGTGTAGGTGATAAATGTAATTAATAAGACAAATTTGATATCATTGTGAGTTAAAATTTCCACTGAAAGAATGTCTCGTCGTCGCGACTAAAACTCAAATAAAATAAAGTTGATTGCTATGACTTGACAAATCAAGTTTTCTCCTTATCAACGGAATTCCGTAAACGTCACAAATATTTAGTTGTTTATTTAAAAATGACAAAAGCATGAATAGCGTTAAATTGAAATTGATAAGAAATCCAAAATGATTAATTGAAGCATAAAATTTAATCTCTGATTAAGAAACAAATATTTACAAACAATTCAACATTCTTGTCACTCTTGACAAATTTTAATGTTTTGTTTTCTTTCATGAAATCATGAAATTCTTATTGTGCGATTAAATTTTTTTTTTCTTGAATTGTTAACGTGTTTACTGATTCCATCGTTTCATAATTATTTCGTCATTAAACTTCAATTATCTAATAGACAGAGTCAAGTGGTTGTGAAGTCTGTCAACGATTTCATGTTGATTTCAATCTTTTTTGCAGGTTTCCAATGATTCGTCAAATAATTTCTTTCATTTAAAAACGAGAAGAGTTTAATTATGGAGTCACTTACAAAGAAAGAACTTTTAGCTGAACATCCGAGAAAGAATGGAAACTTTTTATCATTTCTAACATTCAGGCGAGTAAAATTTGTTGACAAAAGTAATTAAAATTTGATTTCTTATTTAAACTTTTAGTTGGGTGTTGCCGATTTTACTGAAAGGAAGGAAAAAAGTGTTGGGACTCGAAGACTTGTATCAACCTTTGCCAGATCATCATGCCGATAAATTAGGAAATAAATTAGAAAAAGCGTGGGAGGATGAGTGTAAGAAGAAAAGATCAAAGAACAAAAAGCCGAGTTTGATGTCAGCAGGACTTAAAGTTTATGGATTTCACATTGTGTTTCTCGGTTTCATCCTCTTAACAGCCGAGATGCTGTTTAAAGTAACAATGCCGATATTTCTCGGTGGCATTGTACAATATTACGCAAATCCTGAAAAATCAAGCATAAGTGAAGCTTATTGGTACGCAGCTGGAATCATTGCAGGCAGCTTTTTCACTGTTCTCACTCAACACGCACTTATGTTGACGAATCTGACAGTTGGCATGAAAATCAGAATCAGCGCGTGTTCAATGATTTACAGAAAGTCTTTGAAGTTGAGTAAAACAGCTTTGATTAACACAACTTCTGGTCAAGTTGTGAATTTATTGTCGAATGATGTCGCACGTTTTGATCTCATCATTATGTTCTTCCATTATCTTTGGGTTGGTCCCGTTCAAACAGTTGTCGTCACTTGGTTGATGTACTATGAAGTAATTAAATTTTCTACTCATTCAATCATTAATAAATTTATTAATTGAAAAAATTCTTTTTCCAGATCGGAATTTCCGCAATTGCAGGCGTAATTTTTCTGTTGATGTTTATTCCATTTCAATGTAAACAATTTTCAATCATTTTTATTCATCTTAATTAATTATGTAAACTTTTAGTTTATCTTGGAAAGAAAACTTCGCAACTTAGAATGAAAACAGCGCTCAGAACAGATGAAAGAGTTCGATTGATGAATGAGGTGATGACAAAGTTCAATTTTTATTGTTAATTATAATTTAGTTCAATCTTTTAGATCATTCAAGGAATTCAAGTCATAAAAATGTATGCTTGGGAAAAGCCGTTTAGTAAGATCGTGTCAATAGCACGACAAAAGGAAATCAAAGTTATTCGTTATGCGTCGTGGATTCGTGGAATTCTTTTATCGTTTATTATATTTTCATCTCGTGTTTCAACCTTCACGAGTTTGGTGATGTTTGCATTACTTGGTAATGTTGTGACTGCACAGAATGCTTTCGTTATCACAGCTTACTACAATGTTTTGAGACAAACCATGACGATTTTCTTTCCGCAAGCAATTGGAATGCTGGCAGAGACGAGAGTGTCAGTGAAAAGATTAGAGAAGTTCATGTTGTATGATGAACTTGATCGTGACTTTCAAAAGAAGTTAAGAAAAAAGGATGAACGCAGTAAAGAGAAGTTTGAAGCAACAAATGGAACAGTCAAAGTCGATTCAAACATTCCACACCAATCAGGAATTAAAATGGACAAAGTGTCGGCAAGATGGAATGGAGAAGCAACAGAATTAACTTTATCGAACATTAATTTGGATGTTCAATCATCGACGGTTGTCGCTGTGATAGGAAAAGTTGGTGCTGGAAAGTCGAGTTTGATTCAAGCGATTCTTGGTGAGTTGCCAATCGAAGGTGGAGACATTCAAGTGAATGGAGTCATCTCGTATGCATCTCAAGAGCCTTGGTTGTTCTCTGGTTCCGTTCGTCAAAATATTCTCTTCGGCGAATCTTATCAGAAGGATCGCTACAAAGCTGTCATCAAAACTTGTTCACTTACGAGAGATCTCGAAATGTGGCCTGATGGCGACAAGACAATTGTCGGTGAACGTGGCATGAGTTTGTCTGGTGGACAGAAAGCGAGAATCAACTTGGCTCGTGCAGTTTATCGTAAAGCTGACATTTATTTACTTGACGATCCTTTGAGTGCTGTTGACGCTCATGTTGGTCGTCATTTGTTCGACAATTGCATCAAAGAATTTCTTAAAAGCAAACTTGTCATTCTCGTAACACATCAACTTCAATATTTACCAACAGCTGATCAAATTCTTCTCTTAAATCATGGAATTGTCGAAGGTGTTGGAACTTTTGAAAGTCTTCGTGAGTCGGGCTTAGATTTTGCAAAACTTTTACCTAAAGAAGAAGAAGTATCGGAAGATGAAAATCCATTGCAACGTTCAATCAGTCAATCAAGTCGAGGCAGTCGATCCTCAATCGCGGGCAAGAACAGACACGACAGCATCACAAGTGCAACTTCAAGAGAAAGCGAAGAGAATGAAAATCATGTGGAAATAGCAGAGGAAGGTCGAGCTCAAGGTTCTCAAGGATTAACTTACTACAAAGCATATTTTAAAGCTGCTGGCGGATATTTCATCACATCAGTCGTCGTAATGTTCTTCGTTTTTGCCCAACTGTGCGCTTCTCTTGGAGATTATTTTGTCTCGTATTGGGTTGCAAAGGAAGAAGAACGTGGAACACCAAGAAGTTTAAGTGCTGACAACATCATCGACTCGTCAATATTCAACATTGTAGAAGAATCAAATGAAAGCGGAAATCTCACGTTCATTGAACAAGCTGCGAAACTCTTCGAAGGTGTCGTTTATGATCGAAACATTGACATTTACATTTTCTCAGCTCTAACTGTCGGCACAGTTGCGATAACTTTAAGCAGAAGTTTCATGTTCTTCAATGTTGCTATGAAAGCATCTCGACGTCTTCATGACGCAATGTTTGCTGGTGTGACACGAGCTTCAATGTACTTCTTCAACACAAACCCATCAGGAAGAATTCTCAATCGATTCAGCAAGGACATTGGACAAATTGACGAAATTTTACCTTCAATTATGATTGATGTGATTCAAATTTTTCTCTCACTTGCTGGTATTGTTGCTGTTGTTGCGGTTGTTAATCCGTTTTTCTTGATCCCAACTATTGTCATTGCCATTCTTTTCTACTTTCTGAGGAGCTTTTATCTCATGTCATCGAGAAATATCAAACGAATGGAAGCCACAAGTAAGTAAAAGTTTGAATGAACATGAAATTTATTTATCGTTAATTTTATTTCATTTACAGCTCGATCTCCAATTTATTCTCATCTTGCTGCGACTCTTAATGGCCTTTCAACAATTCGTGCTTTTGAAGCTGAACACATTTTGTCGCTTGAATTTGACAATCATCAAGATTTGAATAGTTCGGCTTTTTACATGTTCATTGCATCAGCGCGAGCGTTTGGATTTTGGCTTGACTTTGTTCTTGTCATTTACATCGCGATTGTTGTTTTGAGTTTCTTTGTGATGGGAACCACCACTGGTGGAAATGTTGGACTTGCAATTACACAAGTGATGGGATTAACTGGAATGGTTCAATGGGGAATGCGACAATCAGCTGAACTTGAAAACACAATGACGGCTGTTGAACGTGTTGTTGAGTACAACACTGTTGATCCCGAGCCAGATTTTGATTCGAAACCAGAAAAAAAGCCACCAAAGGAATGGCCTGAAAAGGGTGAAATTAAATTTGAGAAACTTTCATTGAGTTACGTTCCAGACGAGATGGAAGAAAAAGTTTTGAAAGAATTAAATTTCGAGATCTTGCCACAAGAGAAAATTGGAATTGTTGGACGAACGGGAGCTGGTAAAAGTTCAATTATTAACGCACTATTTCGTTTGTCGTATATTGACGGTCAGATTTATATTGACACGAGAGACACACAAGCGATGGGACTTCACGACTTAAGATCGAAGATTTCGATCATCCCACAAGAGCCGGTTTTGTTTTCGGGCTCGATGCGCTACAATCTCGATCCGTTTGATGAATATTCTGATGCAAAATTGTGGAGTGCACTTGAGGAAGTGAAATTGAAAGAAGTCATCAGTGAAATGCCAGCAGGGCTCATGACGAAAATCTCTGAAAATGGAACAAACTTCTCCGTTGGTGAACGTCAACTGGCGTGTTTGGCTCGAGCGCTTTTAAGAGAAAATAAAATTCTGGTGATGGATGAAGCGACAGCAAATGTCGACCCACAAACCGATGCATTGATTCAAGAAACGATTCGACAGAAGTTTGCTGAGTGCACAGTTTTGACGATCGCCCATCGACTTAACACTGTCATGGACTCAGATCGAATTCTCGTGATGGATGCTGGTCAAGTTGTTGAATTTGCGTCACCACATGAACTTCTATCGAAAACAAATAAGACACGAATTTTCTACAACATGTTAAAGGAAACAGGCAAATCAACTTTTGAAAGTTTAAGGAAACTTGCTGAAGAGGTGAATTAGAAACTTCTCAATTTATAATCAAAATATTTAATAAATTTACTTAATCATTTCACAGAACTATCTGAAGAGAAAGAAAGAATGAAATCAACTCGCACAACTTAAACTCCGATGAATTTTCACAAGTTCCTTATTTTATCGAGATAAATTTTGCCGTGCTTACAAATACACAAATTTTACAGAAGTCTTGCAAGAATTATCTTGAATTAAGATACCTACTTAAAATGTTTGAAGGTAAGAAACTTAAGAAACCAAATGTGTCTTAATTGTTTGCAAATCGTTTTTTGATTACAAATTAAATTAACTAAATGATTAAGAATTAATAATTTAAGAGCTTATCTTAATTTAGTGTTAAATAAATTTTTAAGACATAAATCTTAATGTGATGTTCAAGTGCTTATGAGGTAATATCTACTTCGATATTTAAATAATTTAGTTAATAAAGAAAACGAAGCATTGAAAGCAAAATATTTTAAAACACCGAAAGGCTTGAGTATGGGAAACGCTTGCTGCTAATATTTTCATGAGATATTTGGAATGGTAAGCTTCTACAAACTCTTGGATTCCAAGATTGAAGTCATAGCAAAATTTAAGAAATCATTAAGCGTCGTACACAAATTGGACAAAGATTTAAAATAATAGATAATTTCAAATACGAAATTTCAAACAACGACAGAATTTTATTCTTGGATTTATGGCTTATTGTGGAGAATAAAAAATACAATTCGGCATATCGCTGAAAAACTAGATGAATATAAATAAATACAAAACTTATCTCAAATGCTTCAAATTCGCTAAACTATCGAGTGTCTCAAGGAATGCGCTTATTATAAACATCTCCGATGTCTTCTTATCGCAGTTTTCTTTAAACAATCGAATATGAAACTTGATGTTTTATCTTGATTTTCTGACACCACACTTAGTAATTTCTTTAGGGATATTATAACACAATATGAACTTTGTCAATTACATTTAACAGATCTGAATGTTAATTTCTCTGAATTGCACTTTGAAGCATTTGACACGATTCACTTTTCAAATCAACCGAACATGAAGCTTAATTTTTTTTATCTTGATTTTCTGACACCACATTTAATAATTCCTTAAGGGATATTATTTATTATTGCACAATATGATCATTTCTAAATAAATTTACTTTAAGAGCACTTTGAAATATAAATGACACGATTCACTTTTCAGAACATCCAGGCATGAAACGTGATTTTTTATCTTGATTTTCTAACACCACACTCAGTAATTTCTTTAGGGATATTATTGTGCATATGAAATTTTTTAAATAAATTTACACGAATTGAATGCTTTAGTTTTTCATTGAAAGTTTCACACGATTCAATTTTCACAACTGTTGCGTCGACATATCATTTCATATTTATTTTTTGTCCTTTTTTTTATAGATATGAAAATGTGATACAGCAGGTTTTGATTTTGCTTCATTCTTGATGAAGATCACTTAAAAACTGTAGAAATTATTTTTCATTTTCAGTTAAAAAAGTTCTCAAACGTTGCGCATTATGTGCACAAAATAACTGTGAAGAAAAATATTTTTTAGTACTTGACCCCTCTCAGTTTATTGAGAAACTCATAACAAAACATTTTAAATTATTCTACGTTTTGCCGAGTCTGAAATTAATTAGAAATGGACCCACTTTATAAATTATCGGATGATCTTTTACCTTTTGTTTTTCAACACCTGAAGGCTATTGACATCGTTAAAGCATCTTTAGTTTCGCCGCAGTGGTACTTAAAAATAGGAAAATCTTTCGAATGTATGCAGAAAATTTGGCTGCCGTTTTATGAATCTTCTTCTCCTCTATACAATATTAAATGCTTATTAAATAGCGAAAGAAGTTATCAAAACTTCAAGATTCAACGCGGTTTACCTGGAAATATGATTTCAGTTTTTAAAAAGTTTCAATGGAAAAAAGTCATGATAAGAGATGATCAGGAGATGGATTGCAATGATTTTAAAGCGCTCATGACACATATTGCGTCAACTGTTGATACTCTCGATTTATGGAATATTGGAACACAAGTTAGTGAGGATGAATTACCGGCAATTAACTTTCCGAATCTCCGAACGCTTGAATACAATTTTTCATCAAATCAAATCCTTCCGGTTTTTTTTGGAAAGAATCCTAAATTACTTGAAGTCAGAATTGTCACATTAGCAGAAGATGATGATGATGAACTTCCTAATGAAAAAATTTCTCGTCTCTTCAAGTTTCTTGATCAAAATCCTTCAATCAATGATGTCAAATTTTATGGAGCATCGAGTTTGTTTTTCCGAAGTCAATCAAATCACGAAATCAGCTTACGGCTTGAGAAATTTGCTTTTGCTGACGATTTTCTTGAGAATGCCGACAAAAAATGTTTTTTGAAGTTTCTTTCAAAGCAACATAATTTGAAGGACGTTAGATTTCTACCAGAATCGAAATTCAACGATGTCAACTTCTTTGTGGAAATTTGGAAAACTTTAAAAAATTGCAAGATTTTAACTTTATCAAAATGTCCGAATATTGATGCGATTCTTTTACTAGTTACCAACACATCAATTGAAAAAATCAGAATTGAATCCGAGATCAATGTTCAAGAAGCAAAAATGTTAACTGTAACTCCAAACTTAAAGCACCTGCATTTAAGATCACTAAACAACAAACTTTTAACTTACATTGTAAACAATATAAAATCTGTTAAAATCATAAATTATTTCACAGCACCTTATGAAGAAGGATTAGTGATGGAAGATGGTTTTGAAAATATAGAACTAAAGAAAATATCACTCGAAGATTATTTACAAAAATTGTATCCAAATGAATAAATCAAAATAATTCAATATTTGTCTTTAATTTATTTATTTGAAGTACAAAAGTATAAAAAATAAGACATGTGATGGTTTAATTACAATTTAGCATCATTTAGTCAATTTCCATTGCAAACAGCCATTGCTTCTTCCTTTTCTTCCAGAAGCTCTTTCGTTGTGATATCCAATTTACTACGAGCAAATGAATCGAGCTTCAATCCTTGGACCTAAAAAACGATAAAATTTAATAAAGGAATAAAAATAATTTAAATATTCTTACAATCTTCCATTGCTTGTTTTTAATCTCAACAGGGAATGAGAAGACAATATCCTTAGGAATTCCATAACTTCCATCAGATACAACACCCATCGAAACAAATCTTCCAGATTCTGTTCCATGCCACCAATCTCTGATATGATCAGCAGCAGCTTTTGCTGCACTCATAGCTGAGCTCATTTTTCTTGCAGCAATGACAGCAGCACCACGTTTCTGAACAGTTGTGACAAAGTCACTTTGCAAATACGATGCTTCGACAAGATCAGTGACTGGTTTGCCATTTGCTGTTCCATTGGCAGCGTCGGGATATTGAGTTGCTAAAATGAACACAAATTAATTTATTAAAATTGATGCCGCTCGTAAAACATTTAAAAAAAACTCACCAGAATGATTTCCCCAAATGATAAGATTCTTGACGTTAGAAATGTCAGTTCCAAGTCGTTGGGCAATTTGTGCACGTGCACGATTTTGATCGAGACGTGTCATGGCAGTGAAATTTTCCTTTGGAATTGATGGTGCGAAGTGGGAACAAATGAGTGCGTTGGTGTTTGCTGGATTGCCAACAACAAGAACTTTAACATCTTTCTTTGCATGGTTGTTGAGTGCCTCGCCTTGAACTTTAAAGATTTTAACATTTGCTGACAATAAATCTTTGCGTTCCATTCCTTCACGACGTGGCATAGCACCGACTAAGAAAGCAGCAGAAACATCTTTGAATGCAACAGCTGGGTCGGCAGTTGGAATGACTTCAGTCAAGAGTGGAAATGCACAATCATGAAGCTCCATGACGACACCTTCAAGGACACCCATCATTGGTGGAATATCAAGAAGTGTTAACACAAGTTTTTGATCTTTTCCGAACACTTCGCCATTTGCAATGATGTAGAGAAGTGAGTAAGCAATTTGACCAGCAGCTCCAGTAACAACAACACGAATTGGTTCAGACTGTTGATAACAATTTATGAATAAATATTGATTAAAATTCATTCACATAATCTTGTTGACAATGTCTTGTCTCATTGACAAGCCCCAATCGAAAGCATTATCATCATCGTTAAATGATTATTTCATTTTATGCTCTCGACTCTTAGTGACGACTTTAATTTTCATTTAAAATGTAGAAAACAAGAGTTTTGTGCTTGTACGTGATAGAAGGTCAGATCAATGTTACAGTTTAGATGGAGATTTCTTGTTTTTAACTTGATTGACATTAGAAAGCGAACAAATTTGATCGAATATAATTTTAGATGTTTCATGAATATTTGAAAACATTTTTAATTGAGAAAATTACTGTAAATTCAACAAGTGGCTTTCGAAAAACGTGTTTAAGAAGTTTACCTTGAATAATCACAATAATCTTGAAACGATTCACTTACCATCTTTACCGGCTTATCAAGTTGAAAAACAGCAACTCAAAATTATTTATAAAAAAATAAGGAAAAACTAAAAATTTATTTGAGTATTCGAAAGCTGCAGAACGAATGAACTCGACAGACAATATAATGAACGATTTACTTAGGACAGCAACTAACAATCAAGTTTCAAGAGAGTATTTGCAGAATTCTCTTAAAATTCTCTCTTTAG